>CM033464.1:5870066-5940510 GCA_019425755.1 Amaranthus cruentus
AGTAAGCGATTAATGACTCATAATGTATATATGATGTTAAACTACTTTATCACATATTGTTGATTTTTAATACTTTTTATTCATAGTTGACTTATCAAGAGTTGGAGAAAGTGATTGATAAAATACTTATGGAGAATCCTGAACCAGTTAAAAAATTTATTCGTGGAGACAAGCATAAAAGAGAAATGTCACATTGTCATCTAGCTGGCATGGTATATATAGTGTTTACGTGTTACCTTCCTTTTAATGTTTAAAAACTTTATTTGAATTTGCTTTTCAAAATACGTTTTATGTAGGCATTGTATATGTGCAAGAAACGAGCTAATACATAAATGTTGGACAAATTGCTGTGGGTGATCAAATTGAATAAGGCAAGTACATTTTATTAACATTTGTTATGTATTGAGATCATTCATATTAATTACAAAAATCTACCTTTTATTTGTCTAGGTGGCCAACAAGGAACATGTACAAGAACCAAAACTGTTAAATGCAAGCAAGGAATGAAGTACTCTCCAGGACTGTAGTGTGTATAGGACTACTGCATTTTGATATTGGCTTGCTGGTGCATTGATTTTGTGAATATCTGTAGCTTTTTTTTGGTGTTGTTTAGGGCTGTCTTCGGACCTTTTGCCTATAACTATCATATAGTATAATCTTTTCGATGTATAGCCGTCTGTGGCTCTATTCACATGAGACTACCGAATTTGGGTTGAATTACTTTGGTTATGATTAATAGAAACTATTGGTGTTGATTAGTGCTGCTTTTAGTCTGCTTGCTTGCTGATGTCGATTACTGATGCTTGTTGTTGTTGTCTTGTGCACAAGCTGCTGTGAGTTGATGTTTTGGTTATGTTGTTGCGGCTATGTTGTTGCGATTAGTGTTGCTGTCGATTAGTGCTGCTTTGGCTCTACTTGCTTCCTGCTGTCGATTACTTTGCTTGTTGTGCACATAGTGTTGTTGTCTGTATGGCCTACACACAGTTGTTAGTTGCTTGCTGATATTCTCCTGGGCTAATACATAAATGTGAAGTAGTTGCTGGTTGAGATGTTTTTGATGCTTAGGATTGATGTTGGGCACTTAATATGCTTTGTGAAGTATTGTGTGCTGTTGTGCACTTTGCAGCCTCTGCTTGATGTTGCTGCTGTGCACTATTGCTGGGATTTATTTGTGGAATTGATGTTGGTTATGATTAATAGAAACATTGTTTGGGTTTGTTGTTGATGCTCCTTGCTAGTTCCTGGTTCGTTGTTGATGCTAACCGGTTTTTGTTGTGATTATGTTTTGTGCTCTTCATTTGTTGTTGGTCTCCTTGCTGGTTCTTGGTTTGCTTGCTATTTGTTCAGTGCAGCCTAGTCTGCTGCTTGTTGCTTGCTGCTGTTAGGAGCAGGTCTTGCTGCTTTGCTGGTTTCTCCTTGATGTTCGGAGCAGGTCTTAGTGGTGCTGCTGATGCTTTCTTATTCATCTACTACTGCTCTAAACTGAAGCATCTCATGGAAAACCTAGTGTTGTTCTGCACAATACCATATTCTGTTCAGCTT
Organism: Amaranthus cruentus; assembly: GCA_019425755.1. Classification (NCBI taxonomy): domain Eukaryota; kingdom Viridiplantae; phylum Streptophyta; class Magnoliopsida; order Caryophyllales; family Amaranthaceae; genus Amaranthus; species Amaranthus cruentus. Next base: position 5,871,609 of record CM033464.1, read on the forward strand.
TGGGACTTCTTTTGACATGCTGTGCTGGCTGCTGTTTAATTAATGTTGTTGGACTGCTTCTTTGGGACTTCTGGTCTGCTGCTGCTTGCTTTCTGCTGCTGTTTGATTTTCATCTGACCTGCTGCTTGCTGCTGCTCTAAATTGTTGCTTGATGCTGTTGTTTAATTGACCTGCTGAACTGTTGCTTGCTGCTGCTGTTTAATTGACCAGCTGAACTTATGCTTGTTGCTGCTGATGCTTATGCTTGTTGCTGCTCTAAATTAGAATTATGATGTTGTTTGATGTTGGTTTTTTGTTTTGGTTATGTGCAACAATGTGTTGCTTGCTGCGTTTGTGTGTAGATTGAACTTATGCTAATAAGAAAAATAGAGTTTCCCCTTGCCTTGGTGTAATATATTTTTTTCTAGTGAATGAAAAAAAAATTTATTTGCCAAAAAAAAATAAATAATAATAATAATGAAAATAATAATAATAATAATAATAATAATAATAATTAATAATAATAATAATAATGACCATAATTAGTTAATGAATTAGTTATGTTCATTAGTCACTCTTATTTGTGTGGCAAACAAAAAGGCAAACAATAGCCCATGAAATCATGCAGTCACACTTGTCAAGTGAGGAAAGTTTTTAACACTTATAAGTGTGGCTGAAGGAGCAACTAGCCTCGCTTATTAGCACTTTTAGCCACGCTTAATAAGCGTGCCTGAAAATTTAATAACACAAGCAGAGGCCACGCTTAATTAAGCGTGGCTAAGTTGTGCAGCATCACATTTAAGTGTGCCTAAATGCATTTTAAGTGTGCCTAAATGCAACATTTTTTGTAGTGAGTACCACGGACGGCTATTGGTTGTTGGCTAGCCGTCTGCCGATAGTTCTAACGCTGAAAGTTCATTCATCGGTTCACCAAATTACCGTTATTTACTTATCATCAAGATTCAAAAGTAGAAGGTTTTTCAAAAGAAAAAAAAAAGAAACTTTAAGACAAAACAACAGTAAATAAATGAGGAAGGATGGTGACTATTAGTATTCCCAAAAATATAATGTCATAAGCGTAATGTCCATTAGAATTAATTACATGTATTTTTTTAATAAAAAAAAATTGGTGAAGTACTAGATAAGTTGAAAAGTTTGATGAAGAACAAGAAAGAAAGAAATAGATGCGGGGAAGTCAAGTTAAAAGTATAATTGAATCAAAAAAGGGGACTTATGGTATATATAATATAGCGAGAAAATAGAAGTGTGAAAAGGAAGTTGATGGCATCCAAAAACGAAAACACTGAAACAAAAAAACAAATCAAATAACATTCAAAACTGCAAAAAACCCTAAATTTTCATTCAAAACCAAATGTAAAAGAAAACATCAAAGTGCATCCTTAATTTTTTGAGATTAGAGCATAAAAGAAATCAATTTTTGGATGCACTTTTCCAGTATTAGACGTTGATATAAAGCTACCTTAGAGACTTTGGCTTTAAATCATGTAAATATAACCACATACCTTCCTTGCGCTCTTTTGATGTTGGTGCCTGTTGTTCGTTTATCTGATTCTGTCCATTTCTGGTGTCGATTGATGTTGCTGCCATCGATACTTTCTGGTGATCTAAAGCTATTGATGTCTGCTAATCTATTGCTGATCTTATCCGTTGTTTTGCAGCTGTTGTCGTTGTGGTTGTTCAGGCTATTGTTGCTCTACTAATTGACAAGAAGCAACCTTTATCTTTGTACTTCCCATACAATTTAGCCATCTCAGTGTAGTTTGAATTTGTCAGAGCACTACATTCAAAAGATAAAAGAGTACATTGAATTACGTAGATAATAAAGGTTAATTTCCATCATCAAAACCCCAAAGTAAAAAAGGTTATTGTAGACACTCTTACACATAAGAACCACCAGCTATGTATCAAGTTCCAACTAACTCAGTACAATGTAGTTACACATACTAAAAACCATTGCGACACCACTACCTCCGGTACCATGACATTTAATTAGATATTCAGAGTGCTAAGTAATAGACTGAATGAGGTTCGAAGGGCATCAACTTTATCAAAGAAACAAAAAAAGCGTAGCCTAACATGCAATAAACCAATCACTACAAACTCACATACACATAAAGATAACATAGCCTAACATGCAATCTTTGAAGATCCCCTATAAAATTATAGTAATAGGCAATATAGACAAGTGAACTTTTTGTATGCTTGTAATAGGCAATATCATCATAATTTTAAACCATCAACTAATCAAGTACAAATTAAATACCACAAAAAAATGCTAAAGTTGTGTACAGTAAACATAATAATAGAAGGCAATATCATCACAAAACTAAATCATTTAACTAATCAAATACCACAAAATTTAAATACTTATCAGTCATAATTTCAACAAATTTCCAAAAGCAAGAGAACCCATACAACTAAACATGATTTAATTTTTCATTGTTCAAATGCAGGTTGTAAACTTTTAAGCGGCTAAACATCTCTCAACCCTCGGTGTAGCTTCACCCATGGCATTCCCCGATCATTTTGAAAACAAAAATTTACTTTTGTATCATCCAATAAATTTAAAAAATATCTTTAACCTATTCATAATTAAAATCATCATCAATACACCTTCTTTCTTACTTTTAACAATACCTTGCTTATTCTTTTTCCTCTTATATATATTTCTCTTTAATTTCTACTTTGAACAAAATCACTAAAATTCTTGGGACAATCCATCATTTACTGATAAATTCCATTGAAATTGATTTGTATAAATTGAGTCAACTAATGGAAATATATAAGGAGAGTTGGCAAGTGTACACATAAGGTATAAGCCTTGATCACCAATACAGTTCCATCTCAATTTAAATTACTCATTCTTCAAATCATAGACTCGATTGAACAAAAAACAGCAAACTGAGTGCCTTTCACTTAATGAATTGATCAAGTTAGTTGACACTGCTATAAGGCATCTATAAAAAATTTAGGAATTTGGGTACACCACGATGTTCGAAAGCTAATTTTAATTAAGAAAGACTGTCGAACACACAAATGAAGTAGGTTAGACCTCAAGTTGATTAAGTGGTGGTAGCCTAACAAGAAAGTTAGATGGGTGACATGGGTGACATATAGCTATATTGGTTCAATAATGAGGTCTAGGATGATCCATTTTTCAGTAAAATATCTTAGAGTTCATTAGATTATTCTCATTTAAACACACTGAACCAAAAACTCAACCAATAATCCGATTTAAAAAATACAAAATAAGCTTTGATCTTGATTGAGAAACCATCAATTTCCTTCAACGTATTTATGTGGTGCAAATGAAATTAATAACAAAACCAAAAAATTTCCCTTAATTGAAAGATGGAGACCACATTACAACTTAAAAAGTGTGGAAAACAAAAGGGAAAGTTTAATATGTAATAGAAATACTTTATCAAAAAAAGTTACGTAATAGAAATACATAATACTTACTCGGAAATTCTATGATCAATGTTATCAACATATATCCTTTAGTCAAAGATCTCATCACTCATACCATTAAGATCCTAGATATAGAAACACCCCCAAACAAAAGAGATTAATATTGTAGACAATCGTTTGGTCATCATAACCAAAGTAACACCATTAACGCTAGGGGTGCGCAAAATGAGACCGGACCGGTTGCAGGTCTTACATATTCGGCATTCCGGGTTTTCGGTCTGGTCCGGTCTAAACCCGGAAAAATCCGGGTTGGACCGGATGAGACCGGATGCACATAAAAATGATTTTCAAAGTGAAATATTTACGATTGTTATGTATATACTTATTTAAAGGGCGTTAAATATTTTATTTTCAACACAAAATAATTTTTTAATTCAAATATTTTAATTTTATAATAATTAATTTGCTAAATTGTTTTTAAATCATCTATTTTTTAAATTTATTTTTGGTATAAAAAATTATTTCCGGTCTAACCGGTCCACACCCGGACCAGACCGGATGGAATCCGGGTTAGACCGGTACCGGACCGGAGGGAGCCGGTCCGGTCTCCGGTCGTAGCATTTTTGAGATTCTAGTCCGGGTTTGGACCGGTGAACACTCCTAATTAACACACCTAAGTAGCACTCAAAGCTTAGCAATCAAACCAAAAACAAGAGCAGCAGTCAAGAAATTTGAGACAGACCCGATACACAAATCTAATAAGAGTCAACAGTATCAAACAAACATGTTAAAAGCTGCTTTAAGAAAATCAAAAATTAGGATTAAAATTAAATCCTATGATCAATGTTACCAACATATATCCTCCGGTCAGAGGTCTCATCATTCATACCATTAAGATCCTCGATATAGCACCCCAAACCAAAGGCATGATCATTTTATTTCGAAAAAAACTATAAAAAATAAATAAATAAAATCGAATATCGAATATCCGATTTCCAAAAATTTGTGATTTGGTTCCGGATCTAGTATCCAGCTTTAAAACCGGATTATCTGATTTGTGAAAACCGGGTAAATCGAATGTTTCGGATCGGGTTATTATGAACGGTTGAACACCCGTAACTTCTATGTTCCATTTCTTCCGTACAAATAAATAAAAGAAATACACATAAACCGCCCACAGAAAGAATAGAGTAGCAAAACAAACAAGAAAACTCTCTTCATAATCCCACATCGCGCAAATTCCAAACGATCTATAATTCGCCGTCGTTTTGGACCTTTCTAAGCTCAACCATGGCTTCCCCTTACGATCCTTTTAAACAGTATAGTTTCTGATCTTCATTAAATTCTATATCTTTTTTCCATTAAGTTTATCATTTTTTTTGTTGTTAACATGTAGGGAGCCAATCAATCAACAGCAACAAAAGAAAAGAGGGCCAAATTTGTTGCTATTGCTTCCTTTAATCTACGCTCCTGTTCTTCCTCTCAGTAATTCTCTTTTTCCCTTGATGCCTTTTATGGGTTTTTGTTTATTTTTGATTTGGTTTGGTGGGTAAATTTAAAAAATATTTACTTTTGATTTTTTTGGCAGTTAGGATAACATTGAGGCATAAACCTGTTCTGAGAGATCGATTATTTACTGCTGTTCTTGCTGGAGCTTTTTTCCATGGCACTTATTTGGTGTATCCTTAATTTATTGGTCATGTCTTGTTGGGGACCGTCTGCCCATTTGTGTCCTCTTTCCAAAGTTCATTTCTTGATTGGTATTTATTTTGTTTGTGCCTGTATATATGATGAAATTGATTATGATTGCTCTAATATACTATCTATTGATACTTATGCTATTAAAAATTTTTAGTTTTAGAGGATTTACGGCCCGTTTGGTTAGTGATACTAAATAATCGTAATGGGAATGATTTTTAGTGTAAAATTTCATCAAAAATTCCATCTCATTCCGTAAAATTTTGATCACAAAAAAAGTAGTTTTGTTTATAAATTTCCATTGCCACCTTATACCACTTCTCCCAACACGATAAAGCATTGGATTGAATTTTATGAACAAAATGAGATGATTGAAGGTTGTCCAGCATGGCCATCAAGGTAACGAAAAACTTTTGAACCAAAATCGTACTAGTTTTCATTCTCATTACCGTAGTTTATTACAACCTACCAAACGGACCGTTAGAGTCATGAAAATTATTTGGGTATATGAGGAAATTTTGACTTATGCCCGTTTTAGAATATAGGAGAGTATGTTGTTTGTGTTTTCCTTTTTTAGTTTATTACGAGTTTGAAGCAAAACATTTAGATATGTGGATGGTTTTGACTTTTGAGTGAGTTTACTGTGAACTATGGATTGTTTGACAGTTGACAATATGATAAAACTCATGAAGAGTACACAAAATAAGAAAGAAGAAACAGAGAATGTAATATTTCCAGTTTGATGTTTGTATTACAATATATTGGAAAGAATGAAAAAGATTACTAAGAATAAAGAAAAGGAAACTATATAAACAAAACAATCTTGTCTTCCAAGAAATACCCACTACCTACAGCTGTACAATAATCTTGCCATATCTTTTTGTAACGGAATGAATGGGCTGTCATGATTAAGATAGGAGCTGGGATCATGTGTGGTACAGCTACAGGCTTTATTTTCATGACTATCTTGAGTATGTTTAACATCCCCCCGCAAACTTGGGGTTGGATAGATGCCAAGTTTGGACAAGAGCGGAAGAAGCTGAGTAGATGGTAGAGGCTTTGTAAATAAATCAGCAAGTTGCTGTTGAGTAGGAACATAAGCAAGCTGAATAAGGCCTTCAAGAACCTTCTCCCGAGTGAAATGGCAATCGATTTCAATGTGCTTAGTACGTTCGTGCTGAATAGGGTTGTGAGCAAGCTGGAGGGCAGATGTATTATCGCAGAAGAGAGTGATGGGTTGTAAATCATTCATGCCCAGTTCTTGTAACAATCGAACAATCCAAGTGATTTCAGAAGCTGCTGAAGAAAGTGCACGATATTCAGCCTCCGTAGAAGATTTGGAGACAGTGTGTTGCTTCTTAGATTTCCAAGATATAGGAGAGTTGCCCAGCATGAGGACATATCCCGTAATAGAACGTCTAGTATCAAGACACGCAGCCCAATCCGAATCCGAAAAAGCTTGGAGATTGAGATGATGTGACGCATTGAGTAAAATACCTTGACCAACAGTATGAGCTACGTAACCAAGAGTGTGAGTGAGAGCCTCAAAATGTTGGTCAGTAGGGCTTTGCATGTACTGACTAAGAGTCTGAATGGCATAGGAAAGGTCCGGCCGAGTATGCGTCAAAAAATTTAGTTTGCCCACCAAGCTTCGATAAAGAGTAGGATCATGAAATAATGGTGAATTTGAGTGTTGTAATTTGAGATGCAGGGGCGAGTCACGCCTTCTTGAATGCTTTAATGCCGGAGTCACGTAAGAGCTCACATGTAAACTTCTTTGAGAAAGGACAATACCCTCATCAAGTAAGAAACTTCAATCCCAAGAAAGAACGCATTGCCCAAGGTCCTTTATACTGAACACCTTGTGTAAATGAGCTTTGAGACGACGAATAAGAGAAGTATCATTACCTGTCAAAACAATATCATCTACATAGATAGCAGCCACAGTAAAAGAAGTTAGTGTATTGTGCACAAATAAAGAGTGATCGTTTTACTCGGGTGAACCCTTGGTGAAGAAGCTTCGTGGTTAATTTAGCAAACCATTGTGGAAGCTGTTTAAGGCCATAAAGGGCCTTTTAACTTGCAAACCATATTAGGAGCATGGGTAAGACCCTCTGGAGGAGTCATATAAACAGACTCATAAAGATCGCCATGTAAAAAAGCGTTATTAATATCAAGCTGATACAATGGCCAATGTCGATTGGCAGCGAGAGCAATAATGCAACGAATAGTAGTCATTTTGACCACGGGGAGAATGTCTCCTGATAGTCAACACCCAATTCTTGGTTGTAGCCTTTAGCCACTAATCGAGCTTTAAAACGTTCAAGAGTGCCATCAGCTTTAAGTTTAACTTTAAAAACCCACTTGGACCCGATAGCGCGCTTACCAGGAGGTAAAGGAACCAATTCCCATGTGTTGTTAGCGTCAAGAGCGGCAAGTTCATTTTGCATGGCGTGAACCCAGGCGGGGTCTTTTGAGGCAGCTTTGAAAGTTTTAGGTTCGGCCCATTGATCAAAAGAGGAAAGAAAAAGGTGATGAGAAGAAGGTAAAGCATTGGAGCTGATAAAATTGCAGTAGTAATCTTGAAGATGCTTGGGTTGGGTGGAAGGTCGTAGAGAACGACGAAGAGGAGGAACAGAAACCGGGTCAACAAGAGTAGAAGGAAGAGGGAGAGTACGTGGAGATAAGGGAGTAGGTAAGATAAGACTCAGTGTGTAAAGGAGCAGTAGATAAAGGGAGATAAAAAGGGTGAAAAGATGAAGAGGCAGGAGACATATAGTGGTAAGGGAAATGGTGCTCAAAAAAATGAACATCTCTGGAAACAATAAACTTCTTTGTGGTGGGATTATAAACTTTATATGCCTTTTGACCGTAGGGGTAACCAAGAAAAACACATTTGTCAGCTCTTGACGCAAATTTGGAACGACCTTGCTTAATAGTAGAGACAAAACACAAACATCCGAAAGCACGAAGGTGGTCATTGTTTGGGGAATGTCCAAAAAGTTTCTCATATGGGACTTATTCCCAGAGAAGTAAGGGCATGCGATTAATTAAGTAGGTAGCACATTGAACAATATCACCCCAAAAGGAGGGTGGAAGGTTAGACCGGGAAAACGGGCACGCGTGCGGTTTCAAGTAAGTGCCGATGTTTGCGTTCAACGACGCCGTTTTGTTGAGGCGACTCAACACAACTACGTTGATGCAAAATACCTTTATTATGATAGAATTTTAGCATATCCCCTTCACATAGCTCGCGAGCGTTATCGGTTCGTATAGCTTTAACGTGAGTATTAAATTGAGTCTCAATATGTGAAATTAAATGTTGTAACATGGTAACACTCTGAGATTTGGATTGCATTAAAAATAACCAAGTATTACGTGAGAAGTCATCAACAATAGTAAGAAATAAAGTGCAACCAGAGTAAGTCTTGTTAGAGTATGGGCCCCAAACATCAACATGTAGTAATTCAAAAGGTGAAGTGGTTATAACATGCCTATGAGTAAAAGAGACTCTACATTGTCTAGCTGAGGGACATATAGAACAAAGAAAATTGTCCTGTACAGCTTTAATATCAAGAGTGGGGTACATTATTTTCATCCTAGGAAATGGCAAGTGGCCTAGCCTTAGGTGTAGGAGCTTGGCGTGGGCAATGAAGTCTTTAGAGGCAATATTTGCATGTCGTGCTTTATTGGAAATAGCACTAGTGTCATAGGAAAGCAACAAGTCTCTGTCCAATGTATAATAAAGACCTTGATGGAGCTTACCAAGAGGCAAGAGCCTTTTCATTGAAAGGTCCTGAATATAACAAAGAGCATTAGTAAAGAGCAAGGAAACATCATTATCCATGGTCAATTTGGTTACTGAAATAAGGTTAAAACGAATTGCAGGAACAAATAACACATTCTTAAGTATTAAACCTGTGGTTAATTCGACATTACCAATTTTCTTAACAATCAATTTATTGCCATCAGGAATGGTAATGCAATGATTTTGTCCTTCAATATCTCTAAGGTCATGGAATAGAGTGATAGAGTTACACATGTGATCGGTGGCGCCACTATCAACTATCCAATGCACATCACTATTATAAGAGGTATGACACAGAGTACCTGCTAGAAGAGCCGATGAATCAGAAGAGGGAGACTCCTGGTCAGAGATAGAGTCCTTCTTATTGAGCAGCATAAGAAGAGTATTGTATTGAGCAGGAGTGAAGCCGGTATTATCAGTGTCCGTTTTGTGTTCATCATTAGTGGTAACAACAGCAGCAAATTTCTTGGTAGTATTGAACTTATTAGAAGAAGGATATCCATGGATCTTAAAACACCTTTCTATAGAGTGTCCCGACACTTTACAGTGATCACAAAAGTAGGTGTTTCGTTTGCCGCCTGGTGTAGAGTATGAAGAATGCTTGCTATGGTGAGGTTTATCAGAAAGTTTGCGCTTGTCCATCACAAAAGCCGCTGGTTCAAGTGGTGTAACAGTCGATTTGCTAATTTCTTTATGACGATGCTCCTGCATGAGTAACCGGTAAATTTGAGAAGGATTAGGTAATTCATCCATCATCAAAATATTTGTGCGTATTTGACTATAATGTACGTCCAGCTTCATTAAAAAATTGATGATGCGCCTATTTTGCTGTTGCTTGAGGTTCCTCTTTGTAGTATCACAGGTACAGCCAGTACAGTTGCAAAAGGACAATGGATCAACATTATCAAGTTCATCCCATAGAGCCTTTGCTTTGGTGTAGTAATCAGCGATCGACATACCAGACTGAGTAAGAGATGCTAAATCTTCATGAATGTGATATAATTGTGTAGATGTGGACTGGCGGAAGCGATCTTCAAGATTTAACCATACTTCTCTTGCTGTGTTATAGTACATAACACTTTTAGCAACCGTTCTCTCCAAGGATGTCATAATCCAGCCTATCACCATTGTATTGCAGCGTTCCCAAGCTTTCAAATCCGGTGAAGTGCTGTCTGGTTTTGGTAGAGTGCCGTCAACAAAGGACATCTTGTTCTTAGAAACAAGACCGATAATGATCGAGCGCTTCCAATCGCCGAATCCAGTGCCATTAAAAGGTATATTGACAAGTTTTAAGGTTGAATGATCAGAAGGATGAATGTAGAAGACACTGCTAGGATTTTGTGTTTGGTCAGATGAATGTTGAGAAGAAGTACTGGTACTCAAGGTAGACATGGTGCGTGAGTAGAGAAGAAAGAAAAAAAAAATGGCGGAAAAAGAACAGAAAAAAAAAAAGGAGCAGGATCGATTACTAATCTGATACCATGATAAAACTCATGAAGAGTACACAAAATAAGAAAGAAGAAACAGAGAATGTAATATTTCCAGTTTGATGTTTGTATTACAATATATTGGAAAGAATGAAAAAGATTACTAAGAATAAAGAAAAGGAAACTATATAAACAAAACAATCTTGTCTTCCAAGAAATACCCACTACCTACAGCTGTACAATAATCTTGCCATATCTTTTTGTAACGGAATGAATGGGCTGTCATGATTAAGATAGGAGCTGGGATCATGTGTGGTACAGCTACAGGCTTTATTTTCATGACTATCTTGAGTATGTTTAACATCCCCCCGCAAACTTGGGGTTGGATAGATGCCAAGTTTGGACAAGAGCGGAAGAAGCTGAGTAGATGGTAGAGGCTTTGTAAATAAATCAGCAAGTTGCTGTTGAGTAGGAACATAAGCAAGCTGAATAAGGCCTTCAAGAACCTTCTCCCGAGTGAAATGGCAATCGATTTCAATGTGCTTAGTACGTTCGTGCTGAATAGGGTTGTGAGCAAGCTGGAGGGCAGATGTATTATCGCAGAAGAGAGTGATGGGTTGTAAATCATTCATGCCCAGTTCTTGTAACAATCGAACAATCCAAGTGATTTCAGAAGCTGCTGAAGAAAGTGCACGATATTCAGCCTCCGTAGAAGATTTGGAGACAGTGTGTTGCTTCTTAGATTTCCAAGATATAGGAGAGTTGCCCAGCATGAGGACATATCCCGTAATAGAACGTCTAGTATCAAGACACGCAGCCCAATCCGAATCCGAAAAAGCTTGGAGATTGAGATGATGTGACGCATTGAGTAAAATACCTTGACCAACAGTATGAGCTACGTAACCAAGAGTGTGAGTGAGAGCCTCAAAATGTTGGTCAGTAGGGCTTTGCATGTACTGACTAAGAGTCTGAATGGCATAGGAAAGGTCCGGCCGAGTATGCGTCAAAAAATTTAGTTTGCCCACCAAGCTTCGATAAAGAGTAGGATCATGAAATAATGGTGAATTTGAGTGTTGTAATTTGAGATGCACAGGGAGCGGAGTCACTGCCTTCTTGAATGCTTTAATGCCAGAGTCACGTAAGAGCTCACATGTAAACTTCTTTTGAGAAAGGACAATACCCTCAGTCAAGTAAGAAACTTCAATCCCAAGAAAGAAACGCAATTGCCCAAGGTCCTTTATACTGAACACCTTGTGTAAATGAGCTTTGAGACGACGAATAAGAGAAGTATCATTACCTGTCAAAACAATATCATCTACATAGATAGCAGCCACAGTAAAAGAAGTTAGTGTATTGTGCACAAATAAAGAGTGATCGTTTTTACTCTGGGTGAACCCTTGGTGAAGAAGCTCAGTGGTTAATTTAGCAAACCATTGTCGGGAAGCCTGTTTAAGGCCATAAAGGGCCTTTTTTAACTTGCAAACCATATTAGGAGCATGGGTAAGACCCTCTGGAGGAGTCATATAAACAGACTCATAAAGATCGCCATGTAAAAAAGCGTTATTAATATCAAGCTGATACAATGGCCAATGTCGATTGGCAGCGAGAGCAATAATGCAACGAATAGTAGTCATTTTGACCACGGGGGAGAATGTCTCCTGATAGTCAACACCCAATTCTTGGTTGTAGCCTTTAGCCACTAATCGAGCTTTAAAACGTTCAAGAGTGCCATCAGCTTTAAGTTTAACTTTAAAAACCCACTTGGACCCGATAGCGCGCTTACCAGGAGGTAAAGGAACCAATTCCCATGTGTTGTTAGCGTCAAGAGCGGCAAGTTCATTTTGCATGGCGTGAACCCAGGCGGGGTCTTTTGAGGCAGCTTTGAAAGTTTTAGGTTCGGCCCATTGATCAAAAGAGGAAAGAAAAAGGTGATGAGAAGAAGGTAAAGCATTGGAGCTGATAAAATTGCAGTAGTAATCTTGAAGATGCTTGGGTTGGGTGGAAGGTCGTAGAGAACGACGAAGAGGAGGAACAGAAACCGAGGAACAGAAACCGGGTCAACAAGAGTAGAAGGAAGAGGGAGAGTACGTGGAGATAAGGGAGTAGGTAATGAGGACAAATTAGTAGGAAAAGAAGGAAGATGGGAAGGGTCATGGGAAGAAGTGTCAGTAGGTATAGGACTAGTGGAGGAGGGAAAATCGTGTGATATAGGAGTAGGAACAGGTGTATTAGAAAAAGATGAAGTTGGATAAGACTCAGTGTGTAAAGGAGCAGTAGATAAAGGGAGATAAAAAGGGTGAAAAGATGAAGAGGCAGGAGACATATAGTGGTAAGGGAAATGGTGCTCAAAAAAATGAACATCTCTGGAAACAATAAACTTCTTTGTGGTGGGATTATAAACTTTATATGCCTTTTGACCGTAGGGGTAACCAAGAAAAACACATTTGTCAGCTCTTGACGCAAATTTGGAACGACCTTGCTTAATAGTAGAGACAAAACACAAACATCCGAAAGCACGAAGGTGGTCATTGTTTGGGGAATGTCCAAAAAGTTTCTCATATGGGGACTTATTCCCAAGAGAAGTAAGGGGCATGCGATTAATTAAGTAGGTAGCACATTGAACAATATCACCCCAAAAGGAGGGTGGAAGGTTAGACTGGAAAGCAAGGGCACGTGCAGTTTCAAGTAAGTGCCGATGTTTGCGTTCAACGACGCCGTTTTGTTGAGGCGACTCAACACAACTACGTTGATGCAAAATACCTTTATTATGATAGAATTTTAGCATATCCCCTTCACATAGCTCGCGAGCGTTATCGGTTCGTATAGCTTTAACGTGAGTATTAAATTGAGTCTCAATATGTGAAATTAAATGTTGTAACATGGTAACACTCTGAGATTTGGATTGCATTAAAAATAACCAAGTATTACGTGAGAAGTCATCAACAATAGTAAGAAATAAAGTGCAACCAGAGTAAGTCTTGTTAGAGTATGGGCCCCAAACATCAACATGTAGTAATTCAAAAGGTGAAGTGGTTATAACATGCCTATGAGTAAAAGAGACTCTACATTGTCTAGCTGAGGGACATATAGAACAAAGAAAATTGTCCTGTACAGCTTTAATATCAAGAGTGGGGTACATTATTTTCATCCTAGGAAATGGCAAGTGGCCTAGCCTTAGGTGTAGGAGCTTGGCGTGGGCAATGAAGTCTTTAGAGGCAATATTTGCATGTCGTGCTTTATTGGAAATAGCACTAGTGTCATAGGAAAGCAACAAGTCTCTGTCCAATGTATAATAAAGACCTTGATGGAGCTTACCAAGAGGCAAGAGCCTTTTCATTGAAAGGTCCTGAATATAACAAAGAGCATTAGTAAAGAGCAAGGAAACATCATTATCCATGGTCAATTTGGTTACTGAAATAAGGTTAAAACGAATTGCAGGAACAAATAACACATTCTTAAGTATTAAACCTGTGGTTAATTCGACATTACCAATTTTCTTAACAATCAATTTATTGCCATCAGGAATGGTAATGCAATGATTTTGTCCTTCAATATCTCTAAGGTCATGGAATAGAGTGATAGAGTTACACATGTGATCGGTGGCGCCACTATCAACTATCCAATGCACATCACTATTATAAGAGGTATGACACAGAGTACCTGCTAGAAGAGCCGATGAATCAGAAGAGGGAGACTCCTGGTCAGAGATAGAGTCCTTCTTATTGAGCAGCATAAGAAGAGTATTGTATTGAGCAGGAGTGAAGCCGGTATTATCAGTGTCCGTTTTGTGTTCATCATTAGTGGTAACAACAGCAGCAAATTTCTTGGTAGTATTGAACTTATTAGAAGAAGGATATCCATGGATCTTAAAACACCTTTCTATAGAGTGTCCCGACACTTTACAGTGATCACAAAAGTAGGTGTTTCGTTTGCCGCCTGGTGTAGAGTATGAAGAATGCTTGCTATGGTGAGGTTTATCAGAAAGTTTGCGCTTGTCCATCACAAAAGCCGCTGGTTCAAGTGGTGTAACAGTCGATTTGCTAATTTCTTTATGACGATGCTCCTGCATGAGTAACCGGTAAATTTGAGAAGGATTAGGTAATTCATCCATCATCAAAATATTTGTGCGTATTTGACTATAATGTACGTCCAGCTTCATTAAAAAATTGATGATGCGCCTATTTTGCTGTTGCTTGAGGTTCCTCTTTGTAGTATCACAGGTACAGCCAGTACAGTTGCAAAAGGACAATGGATCAACATTATCAAGTTCATCCCATAGAGCCTTTGCTTTGGTGTAGTAATCAGCGATCGACATACCAGACTGAGTAAGAGATGCTAAATCTTCATGAATGTGATATAATTGTGTAGATGTGGACTGGCGGAAGCGATCTTCAAGATTTAACCATACTTCTCTTGCTGTGTTATAGTACATAACACTTTTAGCAACCGTTCTCTCCAAGGATGTCATAATCCAGCCTATCACCATTGTATTGCAGCGTTCCCAAGCTTTCAAATCCGGTGAAGTGCTGTCTGGTTTTGGTAGAGTGCCGTCAACAAAGGACATCTTGTTCTTAGAAACAAGACCGATAATGATCGAGCGCTTCCAATCGCCGAATCCAGTGCCATTAAAAGGTATATTGACAAGTTTTAAGGTTGAATGATCAGAAGGATGAATGTAGAAGACACTGCTAGGATTTTGTGTTTGGTCAGATGAATGTTGAGAAGAAGTACTGGTACTCAAGGTAGACATGGTGCGTGAGTAGAGAAGAAAGAAAAAAAAAATGGCGGAAAAAGAACAGAAAAAAAAAAAGGAGCAGGATCGATTACTAATCTGATACCATGATAAAACTCATGAAGAGTACACAAAATAAGAAAGAAGAAACAGAGAATGTAATATTTCCAGTTTGATGTTTGTATTACAATATATTGGAAAGAATGAAAAAGATTACTAAGAATAAAGAAAAGGAAACTATATAAACAAAACAATCTTGTCTTCCAAGAAATACCCACTACCTACAGCTGTACAATAATCTTGCCATATCTTTTTGTAACGGAATGAATGGGCTGTCATGATTAAGATAGGAGCTGGGATCATGTGTGGTACAGCTACAGGCTTTATTTTCATGACTATCTTGAGTATGTTTAACACAATATGATGCATTTACTGCCAAGTATGAGTGCACTATTATGATAGTTTTTACAAAGTTGTGAAAGTGATTTTGCTGCGTTTGAGTTTTCGAAGTGTGGATTTTGGTTGAGATTTTTCTCTAGGTATTGTGTTGAAAGAACAACCGTTAGATGCCTTACATTCGACTCATGAGTTTTGTTACTTGAACCGTTTATTGATCTATAGTATTCTTGTTGGATACTTCATACATGTACAATGTGTCTGGATAGAAAAAAATAGAGGGGGTAGAGTAAAATGGAGGGGAAGAAAGGGGAGGAATTTGGAAGGATGGAGGATCCCTTGTTTGTATAACAAAAAGGGGGGAGGGGTTTAGAGGAAAAATAGTACACTGTTAAGATTACCATCTCTTGGAAAGCGGAAAGGTTTGGAGTGAAAACACTCATTTTCTAAGGTGCACTATCCCTTCTTACCCCTCCCCGTCCTTCCCCTTCTCCTTTGCTTCCTTTCTTTTCTCTTCTAATTTGCTATCCTAACAGTGGTAATTTTGATTTGAGTATCAATGTGGTCATTTGATGGTTTGCATCAAATACGTTTGTGGGATGCTTCATATTTTTGTTTTCAAATGTGTATCAATGTGGTCATTTGACGGTTTGCCTCAAGTACCCATTGGGGATATTTGTTTTTCGATCAGCCAATTTGAGTTACTTCAAACTTCTACAATTTTCTTAGTTTGACGGTTCATTTTGGACTGAAGCTTGAAAATTTTCTTAAATCTGTGTAGAATGACATTTGGACTTGTGCCCTTTCACTTGGCCAGTAAGCTATTTGCAAAGTTTCAGCAACAATAGGTTGTAAGTTGTAACACAGATGTCTCAGCTATTTTCTACAATCGCTCTAAATAGCCTTTCTCTAGGAACATTGTCGAGGAAATGTATATTGGTTTTGGTTTGCATGTTTGTGCACTTTAAATGAAATAAATGCCTTGATACCAGCTACTGGGATATCTCGATAAGAATTTGGTCGCATATGAAGTTGTGGTAGGGAAACTAGAATTGTTTTACTCTTTTAATGAATAAACTTACTGTTGACAATAATGCACAGTTCATTTTAGGCCAAAGTGTGCAAAATTTTCTACTTTAGAAAGACATTTGGGCTTGTACCACCTTTTCAGATGAGTAGTCTAGTAGTTGAGTTACATGGTACATATGTATATGGTATTTGGGATAGTTTGCCGTGACTTTGAATAGCTATTTTTACGGTTAGTTTACGAGGGATGGATGAAGTTCTTGGCTTGCATGTTTAAGCACTCGAAATGATATAAATACCTTTGTTTTGTTCAAGAGTCAGCCGGCTGCCAGCATAATGATTCTCCTGTTTTGTTGGTATATCACAGATTGTGATTATCGTTTTCTTTTTTCGAAATTCCCAAGTTTTATGAATGAGGGAAAACGGTAATTCTGTGCTTCACATGCCTTCTTCCTCGAATTTATGGTTAGAACTTGACAGTAATATTCATGGCCTAGTGCGGTTTAAAGTTTACAATACATCAATTTAGAAGTCGAATTCTGATGGAATAGGATCATGTTAATCACATTCTTGTTATGTTGCTTTCATTTCGTTTCAATTTTAAATCGAAAGTTATGTCGAACTTGTTCATCTTCATCGTTTTGAGCATACTTTGCATTATCAATTCTTTTGTGTTTCTTTGACTAATATATACAGAACCGATCTTTACGATGTCGAGAGCAAGTAGTGCAAATGAAGGCAATCTTGATGCTTCGGTTTTACTGGATTGAACTTTTCGAAGATTATGAGGGCTATTGTTTCTTGTTCAAATACAGATTCTGGCATTTTTGGCATCAGGCAATTTTATTGTAATATTGTTGAACAAAAATAACTTCTTACAAGCCGATTAACAGTTCCTCAAACGCACTTTCAATTTGTTATCGAGACATTTATTGTGTGTAGTTCATGGAAGCTTGAATTCTGAATTATGAATGAAATAATTTTATTTGCTAGTAGGGGATACTCACCGGTCCTTGCTTGCGTATCAATGAACAAACTTGACCTTAGGTTCGAATAGGTTCGAATATGAAGTCGCTTTAAATAATTAAAAACAATGCTTGCGTTACAGCTAACAATGTCACGACGTTAAAAAAGACAAAAGAAAGTAAAAACAATGCTTGTTTGTTGTTATCCTATCTGTTATTTATTTGTGTCTTCAAACAATATGATATAATCTCCCTTATGTCCCCTGTTATTAACAACAAACAAAGTAATTTTTTTTCTCTTATTTGCTTTTAATAACACGAACGAACTTAACCTTAGATTTGGATATGAATACGTTTATTTTGTGAATTAAAACTTTACAAAATTTATTTTGGAATTTTTTTATAAAAAAGCTTATATTATTCAATCTTTCGAATAACGAGTATATATTCTACCTAGATCTTCTCTCAGCAAGATAAAACACTGTTTACCTTTTGACAACAAATTAATCAAGTTGTTAGAGAAGGTCCACGTGTACACTCGGGCTTGGTTGAGGGAAAAACAACCTAGTACATTGTACCCTTGCAATCATGGATGAAGCAACTTGGGCACTAAGGTTTGGAATCAGACTAAGCTAAGTATGAGATGGCTAAAGGGAGCATTGGCCATTGGGAACCATAAAACACGTTGCACAAAGTAAATTGTAAGCCCTTGTTTGGATGGAGGGAAATGGAATGAAAAGAAAAGAAAGAAAATGATTTGGAGGGATGAAAATCTCCTTGTTTGGATAGCAAAATAAAAGGGAGAGAATTTGGAAGGAAGAGATTTGGAGGGATTAGCTCCCTTTATTTTATTAACATCCAATTCTTTCAATAAGATGAAAGATTTTGAAGGAAAATGTAATTCCTTTCTTTCCCTTCCTTTCCTTCCTATACAAACAATGTAGTCTTTCCCTCTCTTTCTCTCCCCTTTCTTACCTTTTCCTCCTCTTCCTTTTTTTTTCTCTCCTAATTTGCTATCTAAACATAGTGTAAAAGAAGCAATTAAAGTTGTCAGCACACTGTACTCGAACAAGCACCATTATGCTCGAATGAGAACAGACCATCAATAGCATGGAACCGTCTTTTTGCCCTTTATGTTGATGACCCACCTGCCTACCAATTTGTTACTTTTATGCCCTATATTTCCTTATAAACACACTAGTCAGGTCATTTGTTAGCAACTCAAAAATCTCATTAAAAGCACTCCTTTCATAGTTAGTTTAATTAATCCCTAACTAATTAGTCCCTCTTCCCATTAATCTCTCCATTATAATTCCTTTGAGTTTGTGGTTTATCTTTTAAACACTTTATCAATACTACCCTAGCGATATGATGGATGTATCCATTTTTTGTGAACCACTTTAAATCATGTTTTGATTATTGCTTTGTTTTTCAATTACTCATTTCATACTTGCATTTTTGATTTTTATATTCACATAGACACACATCCATTTTAACCTCATGTTCTGATCTTTAGTGTGAGTAAGTGTCACTTCATTCATTTAATATCAGAGCCAAGGATTAACTGGGGTTACTAAGGTGTGATTGGTGGTTATTTGTTGTTCAAAATATCAACAATGATGTTAGTCATTGAGAAGTTCGATAGGAACACAAATTTCAGCTTGTGGCAATTGATGATGAAGGAATTCTTGAATTAAAATGACCTTCATAAGGCTCTTGAAGGTGAGGAAAAGAAGTTTATTGGTATAAGTGAGGTTAAATGGAAAGAGATAGATGCTAAAATTTTATCTGTTAGACAACTTTGCCTCTCAAATGAAGTCATGATCGAGGGTAGTTGTGAAGATGGTAACTTTAAAAGGGATTTGCATAGGAGAAGTTGAAATCACTCTGTATGGCCATGACTGTTACCAATCGACTACTCTTGATGAGTCGTTTGCATGATCTACAATTGGAAGATGGTAAGTCCGTGAAACCTGATTTTGATGAGTTTTACTTTATTTTGAATTTACAAAATATTGAAGTTTTTATTGAGGATGAAGACTTGAAAAATTTCTTGTTATGTTCTCTACCCGCTTTCTTACAAGCATTTCAAGGAGACTGTGCTATATGGTAGAGACACTTTTATAGTGAGTATGTTAGAAAGGCCTTGATACAAAACGATCTTATTGATTCTCAATTTGCATAAATGTGTCAACCGAGTCCAAAGATGATTTATTTGGTCAGGAGTCAAGTAAGAACAAAAGAGACATGACTTGCAAAGATCTTGCAAAGATGATATATCATTGAAAAGATCTTGAAGTCTAGGTTCCAATGCTACAAATATTGCAGTAATGTGATTTTCGTATCAAAAGTTTCGGCCAAAGGAGTGATTATGTATCAAATTTCAATACAAAACGTGTGATCAGGTTTATTTTTCGATTTTAAAAATTATTTTTTTTACTAAAATTTATATTTTTATTTTAATTTAATTATTATTAAGAAATTTAGTTTAGAAATAATAATGGTTGATTTTATAATTAAAATTGAATTTATGGGCATTTTAGTAATTTTATTAAAAAAAAGGTGGCGTTAAAATGAAAAGGATGACGATGTTTAAGGATTGGGTTTCGTTATTGTGTTGAAACATTTGATTAAAACAACTGAAATAAAGTCAGAGTTTGAATTGGATTTAAGGTGAAGTTGTTGTTTACTAGCCCTATAAAGTATTAATGAAGAATAAAGATATTAGCTAGTTTGAACTGTTAAAATTATTAATTAATTAGTTAAGTTTTATTACAAAAAGTAAAGTTTTATTACAAAAAGTACTTCTATATTAGAAAACCAATAGAAATTTCTAACTTTGGCGGTCAAACCAAATAATCTAGTACTACCTCCGTTTTAAAATACTTACAATATTTATTTTTTTCACGGGATCCAATGTACTAATTCAATCCTTAATGTTTATAATTATGTATAATATAAAATTATAAAAATTTAATATCAATAATTTTTACGTCGAGACGAATCAAACAAGATCTCACTTGACTATGTTTTAACTTTATAGATTACTTATTAATCACAAATTAAGGAAAATAAGTAAATAGTACTTATTTTTGTGTATGTTACGATTATATTGGAACGGAGGAAGTATTATGTTTGAATTGGATAAAATTGTTAGTTAAAATTGTTAAATTTTAGCAGCTTCATTAACCAATACAAATTTCTAATTTTGTCCGTCAAACCAACTAATATTTTTTTAGAAAGTCAAACCAAATAATTTAATATTGGGATATTCCATGTAGTAACCCTGAGGTTTAGGGTTTTCCACGTGGTAACCAAAACTTTTTAAAAATCCACGTAGTAACCCTGAGGTTTACCAAATTGTTCCACCGTGACCATTTTGCACATTAAAACGTTAGACGCTTATTTATGTGACTCACCATTTCAAATGTTATCAGTTTCAACATTTTCCCCTAAAACATTAACCCTAACTCTACCATATTTTTGAATTTGGGGGAAAAATATGATTTGAATTGAAAATGGTAGAGTTGGGTTTATGTTTTAGTGGAAAATGTTGAAACGGATGACATTTGAAATGTTAAGTTACATAAATAGACGTACAACAGCTTTAAAACTTTGAAATTAAAGTTTGTTAACATTTTTACGTGCAAAAAGGTCACGGTGGAACAATTTGGTAAAGCTTGGGATTACCATGTGCATTTTTTTTAAAGTTTTGGTTATCACATGAAAAACCCAAAACCTAAAGGTTACCACGTGAAATTTCCCTTTAATATTTCTGTTTGACCACGCACATCCTACCCTAAATCCTAAAACTAAAAATAAGATACTCATGACCAGTTGTGTTCAATGGCAGGATAAGGGCCGGACCTAGGTTAAATAAATATGAGCCCTTTAAATTTAGAGTAGGTCTTCATAAATAACGGTTATTTGAGAAGTTCATAAATCACTCTTTTGTTATTTTAATTTATCTTTTTTACTTTTGTTTATTTTAATATTATATTTTTTGATTTTTTATGATGATTTACAAATCACGTTTATTGATTTTTCTTAAATTTAATATGGACTTTGAATGGGTTGAGCTAAGCCCAAGACCTATTTTCGACTCGATTATTACAAAGTCCTTTTAGAAACAGTCCCAATAAAGGCTCAAATCGAGGGTCCGACGTATTGAAACAGCTTGTCGACGATATTTCGCTGAAAGGTTTCTCACAAAATTAATAAATAATTGTCTTCTGTTACCTATCGAATTCTCCAACTTCATCCATTTTAAAAACTAAAAATTAACGTTCAAAAAATTAAAAATTATACATAAAAAAAAAACAAATCTAAAGATAAATTGTACCAACTATTAATTATGTTTAGTATAATTACAACCTCAGGATTTAAACAAGCACCTAATTTCGTCCACATTTTTAATTTATAATGCAGAACAATCAACTTCAAACAACAGGAAATCAATCCACACTACAAAAACTAAATCTGAATCTTAATTAAAAAAACAAAAGGTGGACGAAAAGTAAACAACCGTCACATCTCATCAGACTTTGATTTTACGGTGACATCGGTAGCTAGACGAGAAGCAATCGCAGAGTGATACATAACATCATGAAACGACGCCATTTCTTTCGTCATAATTCTTAATCGCTTTGCTTTTTCTTCGGTAAAACAGCCTGGCGTATACTTAGGTTTCGCCGGAACAATCTCCGATTTGATCGAAGATTCTTGTTTGGAGTCAAAGTAATCGGCGTCGGAAGACCATCCGAAGAGCGGAGTCCACCATTTACTAGAGGAGGTTTTCCGGTGAGAGGCGTCGGCATTCGTGGAGGCGCGGATTTTGAGGGAGGGAGTAGTGAAGAGGTTTGTAATGGTAGCCATTGTTGATGAGGAGATAATTTGATAAATTTGATGGTTTTGAATTTTGATAGTGGAATTGGAAAGGAAAAGGTTTTGCATAGTTGTTTTTAAGCAGGCGTTGGAGGAGAGGATAAGATCGTGTATACGTGGCGTTGAGATATTAATAAAGTTATTTTGGTGGGGTTTCAAACTTTCTTTTCAGTCTTTATCACAATTCAGAACACGCTTTCTGACTTAGATGGGCTTTAATTAGGATTTTGATATTTATCATTTTTTTTAAAAAAATTATATTCCATCTTATCCATCTAAAATTTGTACTTTATGCTCTCTATCCAATGTACTTATTCGATTCGTAATATGTATAATTAAAAATTATAAAAGTTTGATATAAATAATCTTTACATCAAAACGAATCAAATAAGATCTCATATGACTATATTTTACTTTATAGATTAAAAATAAACTGCAATTTAAGAGTAATAGATGAATAGTGTCCCAAAAGTAAATGAGACATTTTAGATGAATAAGAGTAAGAAATTACGTAATTTATAGGTCTATTTCCAAAAATATAGCTAATGTAATTTTTTTTTTGCAAAAATCTACCTAATCTAATATATTTCTCTACAAATGACTACCACTTAACGGGAAACGTTAATTGAACGTTAAGTTTGAGGGTTTGACCAATTTGAAAAATTAAGTTGTCTATGTGGAATATCTCATTGGTCCTCGTATTTTAAAATAATCTAAAATTAAATCACATAAATTAACAAAATAAAAATAAAAGATATTTAATGTCATTTTTACCTATCATAATGATTTTTTTAAGAAAACGGACATCGCAATTATATAGGGTAACTCTTTCGAAAACCTTGTCGCAACAAGTACTTATTTGTCTATTTTCCGATACGTAAATCGAAAAAGATATTTGACGTCATTTGTACCCATCATAACGATTTTTTTTCAAAAAACAGACATCGCGACATGTGTAAAAATAACGTTAAATATCTTTTTCTTTTTACGTATCGAAAAATAGACAAATAAGTATTTGTTTCAACCGGATTTTCGAAAGAGTTACTCCATAAGGATAATTACGAGGTCTGTTTTTTTTGAAAAATCGTTATGATGGGTAAAAATGATGTTAATATCTTTTATTTTTATTTTGTTAATTTATGTTTTTAACTTAAAATTGTTTAATACGCAAACTAATGAGATACTGTCACATAGACAACTTAACCTCTCAAATTGGTCAAACCCTTATACTTAACGGTCAAGTAACGTTTTTCGTTAAGTGGTAGTCATTTGTAGAGATATACATTATATTAGGTAGTTTTTTGCAAAAAAATTACATAAGATAGTTTTTTGCAAATAGAACTATAGATTATGTAGTTTCTTGGACGAGATGGCCTCATAATGAGACCGTCAATTTGGGCCGACACCATTCTCGCGTGTAACAACCTAGACATTTTTTTCATTTATGGGGATTTTTCAATTTTGTTCTTAAAGGTAAAGGTGTTCAAAATAACCCGACCCGCTGACCCGCATCCTAAATGGCGGGTCAATTTTTTAAAAATGTAAAACAATACGGGTCGGGTCATGGGCCGCAAAATACATTGAACCCGTTATATTAAATAAAAATTTATTTTTAAAATATTAATACTAGCTTCTTGCCTAGTTACTGTTTCTGTCAATACTAAATAGAATATCAATCCTAGTTGTAACTTGTATATTTTCATTTCTTTTGGTTCTGTTATTAACCTATCAAACAATATTAAATATTTTCATATATTTACATTGCACAAATTTGTAACTTTGCATACTAATATTAGTAAATATTGATTTTTTTTATGGAACTCTTACAAAAGTGATCTTTATAAATAAATTGATATTTTATTATATATTATTTATAAAAAAATATTATTGCAAGTCCTCTTTTATACTTATTATATACTACTTATGCTTGTTAGGTCCTAACTCCTAAGCTAGACAATGAATAAATAGAGTATTACAATATAAAATGCCATTAACATATACAGTAACATACTAACATATCAACCAAATACTAATACAAAATGCTTTTTTGCTGTATTAAAAAAAAATTTGCCGCAATTTATTAGTGTAATACTGCCAGACATAAAAATCATGCCACAAAATTATAGAAAAAAAATCAACATAATTATAAATGGGTACCCAGTGTTCCGATCCGATTTATCCGGGTACTCGCACTAATTGGGCCGGGACACAGGCCGTTAAAAAAGATACCCGACTAAGCGGGTACCCGCCTTTCCGGGGACCCGAAATGCCGGGTACCCGCTAATGAACACCCCTACTTAAAGGTATCAATTTTGACCTTAAAGGTATCAATTTTCAAATTCGATATCTTTAAGGTCCAAATTAAAATTTATTACATGCGCATATATATTGGGCCGGCCAAATTGACGTCTCATAATGAGACCGTCTCGTCTAAGTTTTTGTGTTATATTTAATGTTACATTTTTACTAGTCTTTATTTTCTTAGTTTTGACATTTTTGTAATTAGATTAGTTGTTATTTTTCAGTAGTCTCTTGGGGTTTAGGCTATATATAAGAGTCACCCTTATAATAATTCATTAGCTTTTGAATATTAATAAGAAGGAATTGGTCTTTTGGAGTTAGTGGACAGACTCGAAGTGTTATACTATCTAGTTTCGGGAACGAGTCTTGGTCCATTTGTTAAATGGTATTAGAGCACTACGATTTTAGTGATCGAAAAATCATCGACGACGGCAAAAGTCCGAAAAATAGTCATGAAGACGATCTTGATGAGTTTCTTGAAGGATTTGGGGCTGAAATCTCTCCTTTAGACATGCTTTAAAGGGCTGTCCAAAATGTTTTAATTCAATCATTCAAACCCACATCCACCCATGAAATTTATATGAGAAGTTTGAAAAAGGGATTTGTAAGATTTGTGATGAACATGTTGATTCAGAACATAGTCACAAGGGATATTCACT
Source organism: Amaranthus cruentus (assembly GCA_019425755.1). NCBI lineage: Eukaryota > Viridiplantae > Streptophyta > Magnoliopsida > Caryophyllales > Amaranthaceae > Amaranthus > Amaranthus cruentus. The sequence goes on from CM033464.1 coordinate 5,896,916, forward strand.
TCTCATCTTAGATCAATATATGGAAAATGAATTAATGAAAGATATGCTTCAAGAAATTAGATCAATGCTAACGAAGAGGAGGGGGCTGATAAAAAGGAAGAGGCATTGATGAAGTGAAGGGTTTGTTATGTCCAAAGGTACAAAAATGTTAGATACAAAGAAGCAAGAAGCAGTTAACTGCACTGTCTTTCCTTCAACATCAACTCGTTTCTAAGCAGCGCATTATATGAATGTTTTAGAGGTTGATATTGAAAATAAAACTTGCACCTGCACGAAATGGGATTTACGAGGGATTCCATGTTGTCATGGAGTTGCATCTATTTTTTACTTGCATAAGGAGGTTGAGTCATACGTTGATCTGTGCTACACTAAAGAGGCTTATTTGAGAGCCTATGAAGGAAAAATCAATCCTTGTATTGGCGTGAGGCATTGGCCTAAAATTGACAAATCGATCGATCCTCCTCCAATCAAGATTGGTCCTGGTAGACCACGAAAAACAGAATCAAGGGCCGCATGATGATCCGTAAAAACCAGGAAAGCTCTCACGATACGACCTTCAAATGACATATGGCATTTGTAATAAGGTTGGGCATAACAAGAGGAAGTGTTCCAGAAAGGGTAAAGCGATTGAGCAACCACCTCCATTAAAGAAAAGTAGAGGAAGAATGTAAAAGATTGTTGATGTAGCAATCAACACACCGGTTTTATCCCATCACAACATGTCTGCACAACCTAGTTATTTAGGTAAAGGCAACAAGACAATTAAAACAGGGAAAAGGAGTAGAGGAGGTAAGACTGCTTGTACAAGCAGAAGGAATGGTGTCACTACTGCTAAAAGGGAAAAGCCAAAGAAGAACCCTCCTGAAATAGTAATAACTCAAGCATCGACAACAAAGAATTGATGTTGCCAGACTAAGTGTCATTTTGCTTCTCTTTTGCATGTGGTAAGTTACTATTATGGTGTAATCTTTTGTATATGTTATGTTACCATTATGGTGTAATCTAGTACTTTTGTATTTTGGAAAAAAATTTAGTACTATTGTATGTAAGGAATGCTTATGCAACATTTTGGCTATAACATGTATGAATTGAAGCTATAATTCTTGATAAGAAAAAACTTTGTTACACTTTTTCATTACATTGAATTTCTAATACATGAAGTTCCATAACATGATCAATTTCTTATACTTATCTTAACATAAATAAGAACAATCCAAATAAAACCTATGAAGCAGCAAGTACAAAACTAAATGCTTTTTGTGCATTTACATGTTTTACAACTTGTAACTTCAACATTGCTTTACTTTCTTTCAACTTTGCATTCTTGGCCTTCAATTTCTTTATTTTATCAATCAACATAGCTTTTTCTTCTTTCAAACAAGAAGAAATTCTACTTGAATACTCTACATCTTTCTCCCACTTAAAAAATTTACAATCTTGTGCCTACATTTAAAATCAAATCATGAAACCCTAATTGATAAAGAAATTAAAAATTAACATAAAATAAAATAAAGTTATTCAAGAATATATACTTACTGGCCAAAATGCACATCCATAAAACCTCTCACCAACTCTTGTTCCTTTTTTGATTACTTGTAATTTAGCATGAACACCATTATTACATAAAGGAATTCCATTTGCAATTGATGCTCTAGATTTAGATGATGATGATGAAGGGGAATACATGTTCAACATCAAATTAGTTTAAATGAAATAGAAGAAGTAATTTTTTTGAAGATTGAAAGATGTAATTAAAATAGAAGATAAAGTAAAGAAATGAGGTGAGAAATCTGAAAAAAAAGAGAATGAAATAGAGGTTGGGGATGCAATCTGATTAGCAACCGTCATAAATGACCTGTTCTACCGGTTATAAACCGGTTAGTTATACCAGTGGAAAACACAGGCAAAACTTCATAGTATTCATGGTTAATTGAAAGTTTGTATTATTGTTGGGAAATCAGTGAAAGGTCGTATTATTCAGGGTAATTTTTCCTTATTTTTAATCTTGATTCTTATTGCATATAAGTGTTTTTTGTTATCTGATAACAATGCTATATAAATTTGATTGATCCTGATGTTCATTCAGGCTATATGAACTAAATAGCACACCAAGTACACAGATTCACAAAAGAGCATGAATTCTTTAGAAATTAGAAGTGGGAGTTGCAGATTATGTTTTTAGGTATTTGGTTAGAATCTCACGTGAATTACTGTGAAGCTAGACTGCAAATCCAAAGTCGCGAGTCTTGGTTTGGGGTGGATAGATTTGAGTTTGTTGCTTAATTATATGAATGTGCTTTAGGTGAAGTCAAGATTCAGGTTGACTGAATAACAAAACACCATGGTTGACATTTTTAATCGATTAATAAGAATCTCAAGTAAATGGTTGACTACCCCTCCCAGCTCCCTCTTTTCTGTTTTGTTGGGAATCGCTTGCTATTAAACCTTTTTACTAGTTTAAGAGATTGTTTCTCAAATGTACTAGTTACAGCTCACACTAGCCAATTTCGTCTATTCGTTGGTGCCCTAGGGGACTCAAACCCTAGATCCACTGTTGTTCATCACCATATCAGAATTTTTAATTCTGTTGTTTCCAAACAAACGTTCCATTGTATCAATTCCTAAAAGATTGAATATTGCAAGTTTGTCATGATTAAGTCTCCTCGTTCCAAACAACAAAATATAACTAAAGTTTTTTCCCAATTACTCCAAAATTTTACTCTCCGTTTACTAGCAATCTAGGCAGTGACGTATAAATATGACGGCCATGCTAACTATACAATTTAAATAAAAAAAAACTGTAAAATTCAACGTAGTATCTTAATAGAGCCTCAGTCGAGAGATTGATTTTATTGGTTAATATTGACATACATCACAAAAAAACTTAAATTTGTCATTTATAGTGTTACTAAAGTTTAACTAAACTGTGTAACGTATTATTTTTAAAAAATTAAATTGAATGATTCTTGCATACAATGAGTTGTATGAAATAAATTACTGATTGAAATTTTTTATGTATTCTAATCTAAAACATCTAAAAACGAAATGATTTGAATAATTTTATAAAACTTCTCAGCTAAAAATATTTGCTAAATAAAATGATTTTAACTAAGCTGCTAATTGTTTCAAGAAAGCTTCTGATCTCCTTCAAGAATACTTCCTCCATTCCATTTTAGTTGCACCATTGGGTTTGGCACAATATTTAAGGGCTGTCAAATCAGTATGGTAAAAGTAGGAATGATGTATGATTGATGGTGATATGTGGGGTAGAAATAAAAAAATTATTATAAATAGATAGTGATTGTGACTTGTGGGTATATTAAATAATTAATGAGATGATGTATGATTGATGGTGATATGTGGTAGGAATAAAGTGAGGATAAAATGATTAGATTACTTTTGCCAAAAATATTAATGTTGCAAGTAATATGAAACTTATCAAAATAGTAAGTGTTGCAAGTAAAATGGAACGGAGGAAGTACAAGATACCAATTGCTGGAGTTAGGGCTTCTCTGCTAGGGTTTCATACCCTTTTTTCTCCCATTTTTTCCGTTCTCATCGGATAATATGGCTGAAGAGTTGATTGTTCAGTGCTCCAATCTACATATTGCAAGTAAGGAAGACGATGTTGTGGACTTAGGTGCAGTGGCGGATGAAGGGGATGATGGTAAGCTGGCTTTACGTCTTGTGGGGCGGGTCGTGACGGAACGTCCTTTGAATTTCGATGCTGTTAAACGTACTCTTTTGAATGTGTGGAATCACAAGGAGGGTGTAGTGATCAGATCCATGGGGTTTAATCTATTCCTCTTCCAATTCTTTCATTGGAGGGATAAGGATAAAATACTCAATGGAAGGCCATGGTGTTTCGAAAATAAGTTACTTGTTCTGCAAGAAATTTCCGGAGAGATTCAGCCGTCTGAAATGGTACTGAATTTCTCTCCCTTTTGGATTCGTTTGTACAATATTCCTTTTGGTTATCGTTCTGAGGCGAGAACTAGGGTTATTGCGAGTGCCATAGGAGAAGTTATGGATATTGAAGAAGACCTGTTAGATATTAACCCAAACCGTAGGGTGAGGGTGTGGATGGATATTACTAAACCCATTAAACGTTTTCAAATGATATGCACTAAAGGTATTAATGCTGTGAAAATAAACATCAAGTATGAAAGATTGCCCCACTTTTGTTTTCTCTGTGGTATTATTAGTCATACTGAGAAGGATTGCTCGATTGTCTCTGAGGAGGACAGAGAAGAGGGGTATGGGTGGGGGATGGATATTAGACCCTCCCCTCGAAAGGGTTTTAATAAACAGAAAGAAGAAGAAAAGACCCTCAAGATGAAGAAGTGCCTTTTTGTTCCCAAACCAAAAAATGTTGATGATTATGGTGCAGCTTCGGCATCAAATTTAATGGCACCTGGGCCGGTTCTTTTGAAGGAGAGAATAGGAGGGGTAGGAGGTAGTAGTCCATCATCTTCTCCTGGGTTTGTGTGTGAAGTGGAAAATCATGATGCTTTGGGGTTAACAAATGAGGGACAAAAACAAATGGTGCATGCAGACAACACTTTGAGTAGGAAGGAGGCTTTGACTTTGGTAGACACGTGTGGGGAAGGGAGTGAAAACGTGGGTAAGGGTCCAAGTATTTTGCATGTGGGTAATGTCTTTCATGTGGGTACTTTTGACACTAATGTAAAAAAATTTGTTAAAGATAGAAGGCATAAGATTGATAGGGGGAGTAATAAGCATGTGCACGCCAACTGTGTCACACAATTAGTGACCCATGAGACTCCATATCAGGAAAGAGATACTATTAATAAGAGGAAGACTTGGGACTCTGATGTTGAAATGGAAGAAGGGGATACTGAATTGAAAAGGGCTTGTATTGTTCCCAGTGGTGGTTCTGTGAGTCAAGAAGACAAAGTAGCGGGCGCTGGTGTTGAACAGTCCCGTGAAGAGCAATGAAAATATTGAGTTGAAACTGTCGAGGGATTAATAACCCTGAGACAGTTCAAGCTCTCCGCACCTGGTGCTAGAGGGAGCGTCTCGATATAGTATTCATAATAGAATCCATGATAGATAGTAGTAAATTGGAGCGTGTTCGAAATAAATGTGGCTTCCAAAATGGCTTCTGTGTTAGTAGCAATGGTAACTCTGGTGGCCTAGGTCTATAGTGGAAAGACTTGAGGGTTAGTCTTAAGTCCTTCTCAGATAAACATATCTCTGTTATGGCGGAGATGGATGATTGTGGTAATGCATGGCTTGCAAATGGTATTTATGGGTGGGCTGAGAGAGCTAACAAATTTAAAACCTGGGATCTTATGCAGTCTTTAGTGAACAGGGTTCAAGTCCCATATGTCTTTTTTGGTGATGTTAATGAGATTCTCAAAGCTGATGAGAAGGAGGGGGGTCTCAAAGATGTGCCAGAGAGATTGAAGCTTTTAGAAGTTGTGTCCATAATTGTAATGTGGTTGACTTGGGTTTTCATGGCAGCTTCTTTACTTGGCATCGTGGGAATTCGCCAGCAACTTATGTTCGTGAACGCCTTGATCGATTCCTAGCATCTCCGAGATGGGTTGATTTATTTCCAGACGTTGATGTTCGACACCTTCCGATTTATAGGTCAGACCATGCTCCCATTTTGCTGTGTACGGAGAAACGAAGGATTGAGGACTGCAACGAAAAATTGTTTCGGTTTGAGTCTTTTTAGTTGTCAAAGGAAGGGTGTAGGCAAGTTGTCTCTGATATTTGGAATTCGAGCCTTGATAGCCCCGTCTATGCGAAGCTTGAAGCTTGTGGCTACTCCCTCAAAGAATGGGCCGCTAAGGAGTTTGGTGAGATTAGAAGCTTGGTCAAAGTTACTGAAAGAAAACTTGCAAAAGTACAGAAACAGTCTCTTGATACTCAAACTCTTGCCTCGTGTTCGAAGATGAGTAGTGATCTTGATGGGTTGCACAGAGTAGAGGAAGCCTATTGGCATATGCGGTCTAGGGTTAATGAGCTAAAAGATGGCAACAAGAACACCAAATACTTTCATCACAAGGCGAACTCCAGACAAAAACGCAACAAGATTCGTAGGTTAAATGATGAACAGGAGAATTGGAGAACTTCCAAAGCAGACATTGAAAGATTGGTTGTGGCTTATTTTGAGAGTATTTTTGCCTCAAGCTCACCTATAGGTTTCCCAGAAGCGCTTGAGGGAATCGTTACAGCAGTCACTGGGGATATGAATCAGATTCTTAATGTGGAGCCAACTCGCGAGGAGATTCGCCTGACGCTTTTCCAAATGCACCCCACGAAAGCTCCAGGTATGAACGGCTTTCATGCTTTATTTTTCCAAAACTTCTGGGATATTATATGTGATGATGTTGTTGGCTTAGTTCGACTGTGGTGGAGGGGTGAGTTTGATTTGAAGCCTATCAACAAAACATGTATTTCTCTTATCCCTAAATGTAATGAACCGAAAAATATGACTGAATACACCCCTATCAGCTGTTGCAATGTTATCTACAAGATTATTTCAAAAGTAATGGCTAATAAACTGAAATTTTTTTTGGGGGATATTATCTCAGTTAACCAGAGTGCTTTCATCCCTAAGAGACTAATCACAGATAATGCACTTTAGTGATTCCTGGGTTCATCGCATTATGAGTTGTATTTCGAGTGTGTCTTATTCTTTCAAGATCAATGGTAAGGTGAGTGGTGAAGTGGTTCCGTCGAGGGGTTTACGTCAAGGCGATCCTATATCTCCCTACCTTTTTATCATTTGCGCAGAGGCGTTCTCGAGGTTGATTTCTCTGGGTGTGGACAGGAGGAGCATCCATGGTATTCGAATCTGTAGAGGGGCCCCTATTTTATCTCATTTGTTTTCTGCAGATGACAGTATCCTCTTTGCAAAGGCATCGGTGCAGGAATGCTCGGAGGTAGCTAATATCATTAGCACATACGAGAGAGCTTCTGGTCAAAAAGTGAATTATGATAAGACCGAGATTTCTTTCAGCAAGGGGGTATATCAAGAAGTGCGAAAAGCTATTGTAGATACTCTTGGGGTTAAGGAAATGGACCGGCACGCAAAATATTTAGGGCTTCCTACCATCATCAGGTGATCAAAGAAGGAGATCTTCGCTTGCTTAACTAACCGCATATGGAAAAAGCTAAAGGGGTGGATGGAGAAATACTTATCAAGAGCAGGGAAGGAGGTTCTCATCAAATCAGTTATCCAATCTATTCCAATTTATATGATGAGCATCTATTATTGATGTGATTCACTCCATGTTTGCTAAAGTTTGGTGGGGCTCGAGCAAGGATCAACGCAAAATCCATTGGCATAATTGGTCACATATGTGTCTTCCGAAAGGCAAAGGTGGAATGGGGTTCCCTGATTTGAAATGTTTCAACACAGCCTTACTTGCTAAACAATCGTGGCGCCTTTTGACAAAAGCAAATCCCCTTTTACTAAGTGTGCTCAAAGCTCGATACTTCAAGCATTCCTCTGTTTTAGAAGCTCATCGAGGGTATGATCCTAGTTTTACATGGCGTAGTATTTGGGGGCCTAAATTCTTACTTCTTGAGGGGCTTGGTTGGCGTGTTGGTAATGGAACTAGCATCAGGGTATGGGTCGACAAATGGATTCCAAAAACCAGTAGCTTAGAGGTTCCCTATTCCACTTCGAATTTCCAAGCTGATATGGTAGTCTTTGGTTTGATTGATTTTAATTCAGGGGGTTGGGATAGGTGTGCTCTGGACAGACTTTTTGATGCTAAAACTGTAGCTGGTATTCTTAGGCTGCCTCTGTCGAATAGGTGGCCGAGCGATATGTTGTTCTGGTGGCTTGAGAAGAACGGTTGCTACTCAGTGAAGAGCGGATACAGACTTGGTCTCTTGGGTCATACAAATGGGGATGGTAATTTTACTGCAGCGTCTTCGAAATTCTGGTCAACTTTATGGAATGTTGATGGTCCTCCCAAGCTCCGTCACTTCCTATGGCGTGCTTGCAAGGGTTCGCTAGCTACGAAGCATTGCCTATTCCAAAGGTATTGTGTTCCTTCCCCTTCTTGTGATAGGTGCCACAATGAACCAGAAACTATCATACACGCCATCATGGATAGCCCGAAGGCTCATCCTATATGGATGCCTCATCCGGACTACAACCTACTCCAGAATGCCTCTCGTTCTTCTTTCGTTGATTTCTTTTTGTGGGTTTTGAGCATACCTCGAAAGACAGCTTGAGCTCCATCCTTGCAACAGTGTGGGCTTCATGGTTTTTACGAAATAAGCAGATTTTTGAAGGTGTAGATGGGGACCAAGTGAGTATAGCACGCAGCTTCAATAACATGGTGGAGGAGTACAAACTCTATAATGGGTCTACTAGTGTTTCACAGCAATCTTCCTTCCCGCACTATCAATCATGGCGGCCCCCGTCAAATGGGTGGGTGAAGGTGAATTTTGATGCCTATGTGGCGGATAATGCCATTCGTGGTCTAGGTGTTGTCGTGCGTGATAGTTATGGCAAGCTTCTTGTAGCAGGGGTTTGTAGAATCAAGTCCTTATGGCCAGTCCATATTTGTGAAGCTGCAGCCGCTCTCTTCGGTATCCAAGTTGCGCTCAGAATAGGTTGTGAATATATCCATCTCAAAGGCGACTCATTATCTGTCATTTCAGCTATTAATCATGTAGAGGAAGGGCGAGCTCCGATTCACCTCTTCTATGATAGTATCTTTGATTTAAGTTCGAATGTTAGTGGTTTTGTTTGTAGCTTTGTTAGAAGAAATGAGAACTCGTTAGCTCATTTAGTGGCTAGATGAGATCCGGGCTTAGCTGATGAGAAAATATGTATATAGCCGTTTCCCCAAGGCCTTCAAACCTTGGCAAACCTTGATTTATGCTAATGACAGATTAAATTCAAAAAAAAAAGATAGCAATTGCTGGAGTTAATAAGGATAGGGTGTGCAGAAGTAACATGAGATGGGTCCCTCCTGAGCAGAATTCGGTCAAAATTAATGTTGATGCTGCAGTCAATGTCAATGATGATAAGTATGATTTGGGTATAGTAGCTCGTCTTATTAGCAGCTTCGAAACTTTGTGGCCCTTTATCTCTGTCGAACGAGCTGAATTGGATGCATTCCAGTGGGCTATGGAGATTATCAAAGACCAACAATGGAGGCGAGCTCAAGTGGAAGGTGAAGCTCAAAACGTCATAAAGGCTCTTCAAAGAAGCTTAACCCGTGGAATCCACAATCGGTTTGATATGATTTTATGAAAAAACCAAACCGCAAATCGAACTTTCACCCCTAATCATTGCGGCTTCCACTGCATTGGATAGTATATCTTTTAGCTTTTGTTTTCGTGAAGCAAATTGTGTTGCTCATAAACTAGCAAAATGGGCTCTTTCTAGCTTTTGTTCAAGCGTTTGGCTTAATGGTGGTTCGTCTTGAATTGCTGACTTTGTATCTTCGGATTTGATTAATTAATTCCAAGTCTCACTTTGATCTTCAAAAAAAAACTAAGCTGCTAAAAAAATTTCGGTGTATATGATTTTAAAATTTTCAGAACTTAAATAGTTTTTATATAATAAATAATTTACTACTGTATCAACAACTTGTCCCTCCCTCCCACCCCTGTTATTTAAATCTATATATATATATATATATATATATATATATATATATATATATATATATAATATATATATATATATATATATATATATATATATAGGGAGAAGTTCCAAGTCTAATGGCTATTAAATCAACGTGCGAACCTTGTTATTTTTTGGCAAAAAAGTGTTGCTATTTTGTGTGAAATTTTTTGATAGAAAAGTAACACTTTTGATGTAAAAGTAACATTTTGTAAAACTGTTTCTTTTTGGCAAAATATATATATATATATATATATATATATATATATATATATATATATATACACGGCGGTTTTAAAGGCTGTTTCCGATCGTCTGGGCGGTGGGTTTTCTTGCTTGTTTTTGCTGCTTGTTGGTTTCGTTCTTTTTTAATCTTTTTTTGGCGATTTCGTTCTCTGGGATGTTTTATCCTGAGCGCCTGTATTTGGAGATTGTCCTTTTGGGGTTTTTGGCGAGTCTATTGTTCCGTTTTCTTGGGGTATGTCCGGCAGAATCAAGTTCTTTCTATGGCGGTTCTTGTCCAGATCTGGCGGATCTTAAAAACTTTGGTGTTTGTTTGGTGTGACTGGGTTATAGACTCAATCCTTTGGTGTTTACTGGGTATGACTGGGTTATGGACCCATTGGTGTTTGTTTGGTGTAACTGGGTAGGTGTTCTTGGTGGCTAGGGTGTTTCACATCTCATCTGGGCTGGTTTCAACGGCCAACCCTTTGATATCTCTTGGCGTTTTTCTGCGGGTCTGGCGTATGAAAACAGGTGTTTTTTCTCTCGTTGCTGTTTTCTCTGGGTGTTTTTCAGTGATGTTTGTTAATGGCCTGCTGTGGTTGAGGTATTGGTGGGTGTCTTTATGGAGTTTTATGAAAAATTAAGGTCGTATGGTCTGGTGCTTAATGGGGGGTCCTTTGGTGTTGGTATGGAGGTGCTGGGATGGAGTCTGGGTGTTTTGCTGGTTTATAGGATTGATGAAGATGGTAATTCTTCGAGAGTTATGAGTGTAACTGGATGCACACTTCGAGAGTTATGAGAGTTATGAGTTATGAGAGTTATTGGTGTTTGTTGGTGGCGTACGGTGAAATCAAGGGCGAGCTGGGTCCTTGTTGTGGTACTATGTTTGTTTCCTACCGTTTTTTTCTTTGGGCTGCGTTGAGGGGTTCTCGATGGAGATGCTGATTTGGGTTTGTACGATGGTTATGGGGGTTTTTTCTTTGGAGGTCGTGGGTGCTGGTCTGGTGATCTTATCTGCCTTTTGGTGGTCGTGGGTGCTGGTCGAGCGTTTTCTCGGGGTGTGGAGGGGCACGATGATGGTGGGCGGAGCAAGCCCATTTCTTGGTTTTTGTACGGTCATCTTCTGGTGTGGTTTAAAACTTATGGTGCCCAGTTTATCTTGGTGATGAGGGGTTTTGGTTGTCTGGTGTCTTGATCGATTTGATAGCTGGAGGTGGCGTCTTGGAAGGCCGTGAAGGATGGCGTGATTGAAGGCTGCGTGGTCCTACTTTTGCCGGCATCTTCTTTAGGTTTCTTCAAGGTGACCTTTGATGTTTTCAATGGGGCTGCTGGTTTCTTCGAAGGGTTACCTGGGTTTGTGTGCCCTACTCTTTGGCTTTTCCTAGGATGGCGTGCCTTTTGGGTATTACAAAAGATTTTCTGATTTTCATTGGATTCTAAATGTCGAAGGCTCTTGGTGGGTCGTGTTCTGGTGGACCTCGTTTGGTATTGGCAATGGGAGATGTGTTTGGAAGATGTGTTGCGATTCCGTCTCGTTTGGCGGGGTTGTGATTGGTGTTTTCTCTGTGGCGTTGACATTATTTGATGGCGGCTGCAGATTGCGATTCCATGGTGTGTCTTGGTGTCTAGCAGGTCGTGGTGCTTAGTGATTAGGCGTCTTTTTGTCAACTTGGAGTTTTTAGTTTGAAATCACTTGGTGTGTAGAGTGCTTGGACAATCTTTTTTTTTGGTGTTTTGGAACGTTATTGCATTGAAATCACTTTATATATATATATATATATATATAATATATATATATATATATATATATATATATATATATATATATATATATATATATATATATATATAATATATATATATATATATATATATATATATATATATATATATATATATATAACTGTACACTAGAAGATATATCCGTAAATAACAATTATTTACAAAAATAGTAAATCACTCTTTTGTATCTCCATTTTACAGGAGGGCTTTTGAGATTTTTATTTTATTTAATCTTTTTCTTATTTTATTTATTTTAGCATTATATTTATTGCTTTTTTAGTTATTTGTAAATAACCGTTATTGTTTAGGATTTCCTAAAAATATCATTATAAAGAAACAAAGATTTTGTTTACATATTTTTGAAAGTTTGTGCAAGAAAAAAAATCTACAAAAAAGTGATGGAAGACGCATATGATGATGCTAATGGTAGCCAGTTGATCACGTTTTTAACCGTGAGAAAATAATGGTTGAAGGAGAAATACAGTTGTAAAATGTTTGGAATTAGTAATTGGGAAAGTGAAAGGGATGATCAAGATGGGTATATAAGGACATGCAACAACTACATAAGCTTCTTGAATTACAAATCGTTTTCTATTATAAAAATAATAGTTGCCAACTTGCCACTAGGGATGGAAATGGGTCGGATTCAGCTCGGATTATACATACTCCGACTTTGCTCCGGATAATAGTCGGACTTTTGTTTTCAGTCCACCTCCACTCGGAGTCGGATTATGCATACTCCAAGTTTGCCCTGTCTCGGACTCTCGGACCTTCAATGGAGTCGGATGCAGAGTCCGATTATTATCAAACAATATCGTTATGATATTGAACTAATCATTTTAAAGCATACAAAATTAACAAAATATATTTTTTCAAATACAATTTAACAAAAAAGTATGTACTTTAATTTGAATTCAATTTTAACAAGGGAAATAAACCTACTACTACAATTTAACAAAACTTTCTCATACTTTGATTTGGCGTATTTTATTTCTCTTGATTTAATTTGTCGTAACTTGATTCATTAATCTAAATAAAAATACAAAGTGGTTTTTCAAAATCGAAAATCACAATTAGTATGAGAGAGAACTTGAATTAGTCACGTCTAGAGTTTTAAAGTAAACAAAATATTAGTGTAAAAGTCAAATTCAAAGTCGGATGTCCTTCAGGGTCGTAGTCGGGTCGAATTCTCGGATTTTTAATAAGGTCCAACTCCGGTCCGTCTCGAACTCGGAGTCGGATCGTAAAGTCGGAGTCGGAGTCGGATGACTTTTTGCTCGAACTCGAATCGAATTATTTTACTCGGATCGAGTCGGACCAGAGTCGAATTCGAACTGAATTGTCATCCCTACTTGCCACACATGTCTTTTGTTTTTTTATGGTTAAATTACTTAATTAGCATGGGTACGTTATTAGTCTTTTTTTTAATGAAAATTACAATAATAAAACAATTTTTTCTTGATTCACCGAAAATAAACTCACATAATATTTATTTTAAAATAAACTCACTTATTATGTATATTTATTAAAAATAAACAACACTGATATCATATATAACCATTTTCAAGATCTGCCAGAGTCAAGCAATTAAAAATAAACAATAGTTAGATTTATTTTCAACTATACCAAATATGTAGGTTTTTTAAAAATAATTATTTTGGTTTATTTTCAATAAATCGAGCAATAAATGATTTAATTTTGAAAACTTTCTTTTTTATACAAGATAGGCTTAGTAAATACATTATGCCATACGAAATGTGATTCCTCGTATTGAAACAAGATACCAAACGCTTTTTTATGACCATCATACTACTACATTACAGAACATAACTGTATTCAAATTACTTCTTTCTACTCTTACAACAATTTGAGCATTCGGAGACGTTCTTCATGCTCCAAATCCAGCTTAGGTGGGGTGTAGCACCCATGTAAATCCTCTACAATATATTCCTGAAAAGACACCACAAGTTATAGGTCAAAACTAAGAACCCTGCATGTTACATGAACAGACATTAGAGAATTACACCAGACAATAGAGGGTAAATTGCCAAAGGACAGTGGCCACAATACAAGAACAGACATTCGAGACCAAGGTACGGTACCTGCCAATCTTAAACCTGAACAGGTGAAGATGATGTCTCCCATTCATGCCGCAAAATAAATAGGTAAAAGCAACAATAATGCATACATTTGATTTGACAATGAAGGACGCTGCACACTACATTTCCAGACATTAGAGACCAAGGTATATCAGCTACCACTCTCCTAAATAACTTGAGCGTGTTGCCCAACGTATCAACTAATTAATACAAAATAAATGACAAAACATATATTTTGATATTTTCATTTCAACTAAAAATGCTGACAAAAGCCTATATTCATGTCAAATCCAGTGTTACATGATTCACTAGTTAATTTGCTTTTTAAATTCGCGATTCGCTCAAAATGACCCAAAATAGCACAAAACCGACCATAATTCGCCTTTTGTGATTTGTGATTCGCGATCAGATTACCGAATCATGTGACACTGGTCAAATCCTTTAAATACTCTAACATAAGATAAAACTGAAACCGAATCAACATGTTGATCAAGGTACATCCAAAACAAACACATGGATGAAAACCAAACACATAAACGACACCAAATACATGGATGAAAACTTGGAATCAACATGCTGATCAAGGCATCTGCACACAACATTTGGAAGATAAACAGAAGATTTTTTTATAAAACAGACAAGTCAGACACTAGACACATTCTCAATTCCAAATAACGAGGTCTTAGTAAATAACGGTTATTTGTAAAGTTATGTGGTAGGATTTGATCGGGTGAGATTGTTGTGATTTTAATTTACCTTTTTTGATTTTGTTTATTTTATTATTATTTTTGTCTTTTTGCGGTGATTTATAAATCACGGTGATTAATTAGCAATTGCTACCATAAAACAAAGTAAATCGCAGTCTGCATTCTGAAACATCAAACAATTAAATTTCAATGTCAGAAAGTTGAAATTGTTAGAATATGCTGGACATTCCGTCATTTAACTAAATAGAATAGTTTAGTATAATATGACAGCAAGGTTTTATTCCGATCCCAGGGATTAACTGAGTTTTGCATGCAAGATATGGAAGTTGATCAATTGCTGTAAGCACAAGTCACAACAAACTTGTACAGACAGAAGTATCCTACTACTCTTGCTGGAAATAGCCAAGTATTCAGCTAGTGGCTGCATATATTCTCTAAGTTTTCACGAGTTTATTATTTATTGACATCAACATGCATCAGCAAATATGTAACAGTAAAATGCATGCATATTTGGATACCAACCTTTGTCAGCTCCCTCTTTGTGAGGATATGGTAGTGTCTCTGCCATATCCTTTGAATAGCCATGGTAGCAGCAAGAAAACCATATGCGATTCCAAGTATTGCGAAGATTACCACGAAAACAATGACAAGTGCAAAACATGCTTCCATAGATGCAGGAAAACAATCCAATATACCCCATCCATAACAGCAATTATGGCAACCAGCCATGCGCGGGTCATTACTGTTAAGGGAGGTACAGTGAATTATAAGGCCACAGAACCCCAGCAACACGAAGAATGTTACCACGCCTGTTGACAAAGACATGGCAAAGAATCAGGAGATATAGTGTAAATGCTAGCCCCATACAAGACAGTGACAAGTTATATACAGCTACATAATGAAGACATAGCCAATATCCTCGTTTCCAGTTTTCAAAAGGTAGAAAGAGAATTGAAGAACATTGGCTACTATGGTACATATAGAAGTCTTAATGCCACAATTCTTCAATTAGAAACTTTTGATGCAGCTGTTGAGTATCTAATACTAGATCCCCGACCCTCAAAGAAGGCGAAAGGCGAAAAAAAGGAAAGAGAGAAAAACAAAGTAAACAGAAAATCGAGATGGTTCTCTCTTCTTTTCCGCAAAGCCACAAAGATAAAATGAAGGATTTGCCTAGTTAATCTTATCTGCTTCCTAGCATTCCCCACTAAACACTTGTGTGCTCATCCTCAGCAAGCAAATACACAAATGTGCAGGCTGCCTTACCCATACATTTATTTCATTATCCAATGATTGATATTAATATTCATTCCATTTTCACTAATTATCATCAAAGGCTCACACACATAAACCAAAATACAAAAGTCCATGAAATGGGGAAGGGCATACGCAATCAAGTACCCAAGAAAGCAAACCACATGGGTCATCTAACCGGATTGCCACTCTAGGAGCTGCATAGCACAACACTTCCTATTAAATTTGTACTAAAAATCCAACAATCTCCACCACATACGTATCAGTTGAATTTTAAACTAATGTAACCTCATTCTTCATCCCGTGAAATTTATTAAGTAGTCGAATTAAAAACAATCAACAACAAATTAAGTATTCTAGTACAACCCCCCCCCACCCCACACACACACACACGAAATTTAAAACTAGCTCTTCAAAGTCAATAATCACCTAAATTGGTCCTAGACTACATCCGCTTTTTCCATTATTTCTGATTCATAGTATATATATCTTCACCCCTCATCCCTTTACCTCCATGGAAATATCTACACTTCCTACCCTTTACCTTTATGGCTCTTATATCACATTATAGGAGCTAAGAGGCTACTGTGATTTAATTTAACTTCAATTACGTTTAAATTTCCTTGAGAAGTCTTATGAAGAAATATGATTAAACAAACTTCAACCCTTTATCGCGATATGAATAATGTAAAGCTGGAAAAGGGATAACAAAGAGAAGCATACACATACTTACCAATGCAATAGTAAAATGGTATAGGATGCTTTGACAATATACGATCCCATCCATCACTAAATGAATTTCTAAAAGCACCATCCTTGTCCATGAGATATGCAAAGGCGCCCATTGCTGCAATTGCCTGAACAAGATAGGTGATCAGAAAATAATTCACTTGGAAACACTATGGAAAAATACATTTATGAGAACTGAGAAGAGTCAACTACTACCCACAGATTATTTGGAAAAATATGCACTCCACTTGTTACATTTGTATTGTCAAATCTATAAGATGGAGAATGGTTTTCATTACTAGGTGGGTTTCCATTTAAACTTCCTTAATATTGTCTCACAAATACATCTGGTGCTTAACATTTTGTATTGATACAAAAGGGGAAAAAAGAACACAAATTTTTGAATACACACAAAGGACGCAAAAAAGAGTATATGTGATTACAGAAATTTCAAAAAACCCATTAATAGACAAATCAACAACGATTAAATGGTCCACGCAGAAACATTTTGAACTAGATGCAACAAAGACATTCATGAAACTATAAAATCACACCAACAACATAGCTCTTGATCTTGCCACTAAATTTTTGAGCAATAAACTAAATTTCATTGTAATAAACATAAAAGAAAAGAGTTAGTTGATTTTCAACATACAAGCATATTTGAACCTTAAGTTGAAATTTTCACTTCATTGATCAAACCTTTAAATATAAGTTCAAAGGACATTACTAGTTTAAACTTTGTAAGCATTATGCTTCTTGACCTATTAAATAATTATTGAGGTAATCCCCAAAACTAGACAAGCAAAGGGCATCCCAAGGACTGCATTCAATTTTCCAGAGTATGATGTCCTTGTCAAGGAGCCAAAGTAGCCAAAGTTGGCAGGCTACGTAAGACCCTAAACCCCTGCTTAAAAGAGAATAATGAAGGAATATTTGATCCAGCAATTCACTCATAATATACTCACAAATCTAGGTGCCTAAACAGTGCTACCAAATTTTCTGAATGAATTTCCATTTCTGAAGTCAAATAGATTAGTGAAGTAGGTAACAATACATTGCATAAAGTATCCAATAAACATCAATGATATGCCAAATCCAGTTCATTGAATTTAAATCCCTTTAATCATTGACTGGTGAAAGAGGATTTGTATACACACTAATCAGAGTAAGAAATCACTCATACGTTACACAAAATCTCTTAGTTTTCAGTTACAAACTAACACAGTTTCACATATGCCGAATTGTGTGTCACATCTGCAACTTAGTAACACCTAAACAAAAGAGTTCTTTTACCCATTTGCATAAGCCAACATCAAACTGGATAGGAGAACAAAGTCAAAGCGGAAAGATTCAAGCCTAAGAAACCTAAATTGAAAAAGAATCCAATAACCCAAGCCCTATCTATCTAAGCAACCTAAAGCCATAAGGAACCTAATTAATGTAAATGCAGATGTTTAAACAGATTTCGAAGCAGATTATCCAATAAGTTTACCTCAATACACCTATAGAATGCAATGACTCACATGTCTAATACGCCAGGATGGCAAAACCTAATAACATTAGGCATAATTCATACTTTGAATGAATTTGTCACATGAGATACTAAACAAAGAGCCCCTGAAACCTAAATCTTTTCATGTGATTTGTTGAAACATAGGTCTTCCTTGAATCCTTTATTTTTTATTTTCGGTTTCCAAGAATATAAATGAAATGGAATGGATATTATCTTCTATTTTGTTAGTTATAAATCGTGTTAAATAAAGAAACCAGATAGTTAGATAAGTGAAAGAAAACAGATTTCACATTTGTTGTAAAAAGTTGAATCTCATAGCTATGTATAATAGTTAAACAAAAATATACATAAGCATGTTGTTTCCCCCAAGATTTTACTTGATTTGAAGCGAGTTGAAATGAATGATTTTGTGGATTTTTTACTTTCTTTTTATCTCACTATAAAATAGATGATATGAATAACCATAGTGAGGATTAGATCATTAGACACACTAAAAATCACACAACTTCTTTGGAAAACCTCGCAAGCTGCCCACCTTCAAAATTCGTACGCAAAATTCTGACTCAAAATTACAAACTCCAAAACATGCAATTGCAAAAAGAAGTTCTTGCTTAAAAATTCAATAGTTCATAGGTGCAAGACTGGTTTCCTACATGTGCTTTCAGAGTCCAAGAAAGTTTCTTCAAGGAAAACTGACAGGTGTTCAGCAACCACCAAATACCAATTTAATTAACATCCTTTTAAACCCAAATGAACAGACACTAAATTTCTTTCAGTTGAGTGTAACATGCAAAATCAAACAGAATATGTAATTATCCTGGCGAAAAGTTATGCAATTCATGAAAGAAGAGACAAATTAGATGAAGGTCTTTGGGCCACAATTTACATTTCAGATTGGGAACCTTTCCTTTTGGTCTAGTTAGCAACTTTTCCCGACCCCAAAATTCACACAGATACTTCATGGAAATCAATGGTTAGACCAATACAAGTTAAAAATGAAAAATACAGGCAACATAGACAACAAGAAAAATTTTCAAGTGACAATAGTGAAAGCTTGTGGAAGGCAGGCAAAAAAATTGGCAGACAAAAAAAAAGTCAAAAGAGTGACGACGCTGAAACAAAAAGCTTATCGCATAAAAAATGCTAGCAGAAGCAACATAAGAGAATAATTTGTTCCATATTTGATACCCTCACCATTATGTCGAGTAACACGCAGCAAGAGAACAAGTACAAGATAAGGAGAAAGTTCTATGCCTGGAAATATATTCTCCTACAGAATATTTTGGGAAGTAGCAACATGGGACATGTATGCTCTTGCATCCTTGTCGTTAAGAAGATTGCATGAAGAAATCTCTCCTAAACTACAAGTCTTCAATCACACTACATCACTATCTCAACTCTCAGACAAGCATTTCATCACTTGATGTAACCATTATCAAAAAATAAGTTTTCAAGTTACATATTTACCCTTCAAGCATTCTTCAATATTACGAAAGGAAAACTCATTAGAACGTTTGTACCACTGATTTATGACCACATCATACTAAGTGCTAATCATGAACTGCCAAGCTAATTCAGTAGCCTGGAACAATTATTTATTTTCATAATTATGTCATATGACCTTGCTCCACAAGACACTTCCACATATCCAGCCACATGTTATTCTTTAAATAGTTCGTATCTCATAAATATAGGTCACAATAATTGCGCTAGCAATCTATCATAAAAGGTCTCTAATTACTTCATATATCTCTATAGTAATTGTGCGAGCTTTGGTTCGAGGATAGAAATATAGACTGATGATCTAAAGTGGTTGGTACAGCCATAAGGATACTGACTAGATCACATATAAAAGGTTGGTCTTTTCATTAAGACATGGACATAAGCTCAAAGCTGTCAACACAAATTCAGTTTTTGTGACTTGATTTTTGTGACAGTGTATCTCCAAGTATCATAAATTTCTTCTTCAAGTAGAAAATGCCTGGATACAATCCATGAAATACAACATAAAACTTAGATATCAATCATAATTAAGACACATCCCATATGGATAGCATTTCCCCCTAGAATGCATCCCACACAAGCTAAAACCATTGACAAAGAATTGCCAAGTAGGAAAGACGGCATCTTAAAGACATTGTGCACTTTGGTGCCCTAAACACATAAGAACCCTATGTCACAAGTATTGTGAAAATAATAACTAGGTGTAAAAGAAGATTCTAAATTCCAAGCAACTTATGGTAACAAAAGTTAATAACATTACAGAATTCAGCGGTGTAGCAGTAACCAAACTACCAAAGTATAAAAATGAATTTGCATGCATAAAGGTTGCCTGATGGAAAAACTGAATTCATTACAATTATTTGTACATTTATTATTATTGAACCACATCATGTACTTGAGTCATACGTTAAGCAAAAAATTCTAAAAAAAAGAAAACAAATAGGACTTAAAGAGAGTAGACGAAGTAGTGATGAGAAAGTAAAAACATAAGACATACAAAGAGATATATAGAGAGTGAACCAAGTAATTACTATCTAAAATTAAATAATCATAGCTTGATCTTAGTTTTAAAAGTGGGCCTCGCATTGTGGCTTTAGAAAAATCGTTTTTCTTAGTCTGGGCTCAGTGACATACATAAGACAGGAGCTTTTGTGCGCCTTTTGCTTTGTTACATCTTGCACTTTTAGCGCTTTTAGATTTTTAATGGGAGGAAGTGTTTGTTTACTAACTTGTCATATAACAAATACAAAAAAAAAGTTTCCTACTTTGAAGGAAGGAAACTGAAAAAGGATTCGCTCTTGTTTACGAAGAGGGAAAAAAAAAAGTGTTAAATAAAAATTTGCTTCTAGTTTTACCTCCACGTGACGAGGTACAATTTTTATTATAATTCATTTTCTATCCTCTTTTGTGTGGATTCTTAATTTTTTTTCATCATTGAGATTCTTCATCTATTTAGTTCTCTTCTTATGGCTTCTTTGGGTTTTAATCTATTAGTTTTCTTTTTGAATTAACCTTTTCTTCGATAATATGTATACTTCTTTTTGATACTTTCCTACTTATAATTTTATTCGTTTTGTTCCTTTTTATGTCTTTTGTCTTCTAGATTTTTGTCATTTTTAATCTTTCCCTCATTAATGGTTTGAGTGTCTAGCGACCATTAATGATTAATGTTAAAGCTAAGACACACAAACAAAAGGTTGGACAAACATTGTGTAAAGCTTGAAATTCTTCACAAAATTTGCAGAGCTATTTCTCAATATTCTAGCTAAAACAACTTTCTTTACATTTTAAACTAGTAAGAAGTAGGTTGCACATCCATGGACCTCCTAACCCTACCCTTGGTGTAGGCACATACAAGTATTTTTACTGATTTTAACCATATTAGTAACCCATAATCATATCATACAAGAAAAAAGGTTCATCATAGAACTTACAGTTTGAACAGCCAAAAATACAAGGAGAACATCTCTAGCAACAAATAATCTGAACTTCAATTTACGCCAAGAGTTGTCTTCATAAGATTCAACACGAAGATGAAATTGTGCTTTACAAGTCGTGCAATGTGAAAAGGCAAAACCTTCCTGCACAAAATAGTAAATAATCAGCTCAAAGAAATCAAAAGGGTTTCTTTGTATTGAATATGCACCTCATCCAAGAAATACATGTTATCATCATGAAAATGATTATATATGAAGAAAGACATGCCTTCACTGAACGCCAATGATCTAGGCATGAACGGTGAACAAACTGTTGGGTACCCTTGCACATGCATGGAGATATCAACTCATCATCTGAAAAGAAAACACACACTATGTTCAATACTCAAACAAGGATTCGATAATTTGGCTAAAGAACAAGAAAAAGAAGCATGGTAGAAACGGACACACGCTACACCCTAAATTTCTACATAAGTAAAAACAAATAAGAACGTCCTCAATTTTATTTAAATCTAGTATTATTAGTATAGATCATAACTTAATATACACAACAAAGTCACAACACTCTATCACCATAAGCACATCAAATGGTGCACACTTGTATAATTAGTCCATTGAAAGCTATTAGCAGACATTGTTTAATCTATGACCATAAAATATTCCCATGATTTCAGATTAGGAGAGGAGATGAGAAATCCCAATCAAAACTAAAAGCCACTAATACAATCATATAGATACCCTTCAGCTTCAATAATTTTTGATAACGACAAGAAAACAAAACCATCACCATAATTGTCCTTTGTTTCATTTAACATGGTGGACAATTTTCTGAACTTGGAAAGTATTATTCTTCTGTATAGAGAAAAAAAAATCACATTTCCCAATTTCCACCCTATCCCTGAACTTTACTCATTCTCTTCTCCCATCTATGTTTATTTCACCTTTCCCAATTTCCATCTCAGTGCAATTTTTCAGACAAAGAAACAAGAAATGCAGAAACCAATCTAAATTTGTATATACCCGTATTTAATTATGGAAACCAAGTTTCCAAAGATGTCAATCGTCAAAACAAAATGAAGTAAATTAAAGCTAGAAGCATACTGATACGACTCAAGCTACGACAGCAGCCCTTGCTATTCGATTTACCTATAGTAGGAGGAAGAAAGTCTAGATTCTTCTAGAATACTCTTTTTGAAATGTTATTTTTAAATATGCTGAGGTGTAATGAGTTTGTTAGAAAAGTTGTTATGGCAAATTCTAGAGTTGTATGAGGTAGTATAGGTGGTTATCCCCTCATATACTATAAATAATAGGGTAAAAAAGGTGTGAGATCATGCTTGTAATATTCTTGGAGTTCTTTGTAGGAGTCTGAGGCCACTCGAAGAGCTCTACGTAATTCTCACATAATACAAACCTTTCCCTAATTCTCTTGTCTTCTTCTTCTTTCTTTCTTATTTTCTGTATTTGCAATTGAGTAGTTCCTATCACATACCCAACATTTACACTCAATATCAAGTCATTCATTCGATGGTAAAATAAAGATGTTCATAGCATTAGCCCAACACTAAAAACTTTTTCAAAATAACAACGAAGCACAACACTATCCTAATTAGAAGACAATAAAAATCTCTCTTCACTATCTTTCACCATTCTATCCAAAGTGATTCTAAGTTTCATACCTTGTCTCCCCACCTCATAGAGAAGGATACGCCAATATTTTTGTAGAAAAAGCTTTAGACCTTTATAATTACAAGATCATGTGCTCTCCCTAAAGTTCAATTACGGTAAATGCATAATACAAAAATCAATCATAAATGATTGAAATGAAGCTACAAATAATATCAATTATCAACAACAGACAACCAACATGAAACAACCCTTTCATTAATTCAAAGTCAAGGTTGCTTACATCCGACCAATTTGCCTTGTTTAAGGTTAAGTAGCATATTACCAAAATGATATATTTTAATTATATAAATTATTCATACTTGGAGTATTCCAAGAAATCAAAAAAAGACCTCCTTTTGTCTTTATAATTTGCTACTCTTTCATTTTGGTTTGTGTTATAAATTTAACAAAGTGTGAAAGTTAGGAGTAAAGGCCAAGAAAGTGTTGAATATTTTGGCCTCGAAAATGTACTAATGAGCATGACAAATATAGCAATACGATGTGATGTGAAAGAAATAAAAAGAAAACAATAACATCAAATTTAATGAGGTTCATCAACTTGGTTTTATCCTCTTCTTAGGCTATGGTTTTGTATTTAGTGTTTAAAGGTTGAGCGAGTTACTACCTCAATAATACATAAACATATTACAACCATGGAGATTAAATTTGAGGAGGAAGATAAGTAGGAGAGTGTTACAAGAATAATAATAATAATGAGCATCGAATACTGGAGTGATAGTATGGATCACCATTTTCTTGGCTTGGCTTAATTTCGCATCAACAACAATTCCCATATATACATAGGCAAATAAGAGCAAGATGAAAGGCAAAGTGATACTTCACATTCTTCAATGTCCAATGCCCTATGTTGTCCAATATTGTTCCAAATGCAAATTGCTCCCAGACAAAGGATCAAGCATCTTTGCCTTTTTTTTGAGGCTTGACCACATCAAAAGTGTTAGACAGTCAACCCATGCTTCAACAACTCCCATACTCCATCACCAATATAGCCATACACCAATTCTTGACTATAAAGTATGTGTCAAGGCATTGTCTAATGAAAATGGCTATGACAAAGTCGTCTTCTCCATAGGTTTGTCATGTAAACATCCCATGTTCAAAGTTCCAAACAAGAGTCTAAACTATTAGTGTCTTTTTGATTTTTCTACATTGCTATTGTTACATAGTCTCACATTTCGTCTTTTAATCTCGTCCAAAAACTCAACATGTCTTCATCTCATCTAAGATATTTCTTCCTTCAATTTTTTTTTTTTTTTTTGTTCTCCAACTAAAATTAATAAAACAACTTTCACCAATTGATGCAAAAGTCAAAATCATAGGCACATGTGGTGTATTAATTTGCAAATTAATGAAATGGTGAAAAAGCCAAAGCTGCTAGCAGTTTACGAATTGTAATCACTTTGCAAATCAATAATCTATACACTTCTAAGTGACTACTTCCATAAGATATAATCTTTCCAAGAATTCTCATATAATTGACATATAAACAGATAAAACTCATATACAACACACCAAAAATCGAAACACTTAAAACTAATAAAAAAGTATACCATCTTCTCCATCACATTCAAGACAAATGCGACAACAAGGAGTAGAACCTGCTTCAAAATCATCACCATCACAATCACCGCCTTTGCCGCCATCATCATCAACTTCTCCTTTCACTATTTCCATCGACGCAGACGACGAAGAAATATTAACAACTTCTTCAACATTCTTCTTTATCGGAATTAAAGGATCGGTATCTCTTTCATTCAACGATAATGATGATGATGTTTCCTCCATTTGTACTTCACCTTTCATCTTTGATCACACTGGTTGACTTGCCCTAATTATTAAACCCTAACACAAATCAATTAACAACCGATCAATTCAACTGAGAAAAAATTAGAGCCATCTTGGTATCGAATCGTTTGGTTGAAACTGAATAAATTTTGCATTGAAAAGTAAGAATTTAATCCAAAATAGATTAGATTGCTTTTCGCACACCGTTAAAATGCAGAAATGACGAATTGCTAAGTTCAGTATTCTGTGAATTTGCGAGAACTTACGAGTAAGAGAAAAAAAAGCGTAATTTTCGTCCCTAATTAGGTGTTGGACTTGCTCTGTTGGTTGGTTCGGTGGAATTTTAAAAATGAAAGTTCTAGGAAACCAATGACACACCGTTAATTTAAACATTTTAAATTAGAATTATTTACTAATAACATCTTTAAAGTTTACTCAATTTCAAATAAACAGCCTTAAATTTCGTTTTTTACCAACAACAGCCTTCAACTTGGGAAACATGACATCGATACTCGATACAATCACTTTACCGAATGACCTGCTAATGAACCGTTGACCATGCTCAATGACCTTTGACTTTCACTTAATTTTATTAATTAAACCTAATTACCCAATTATACCTAATTAAACCCTTCTTCCCCAACCTCTTTCTAATTCACCTCAATCACCTCCATTCTCCCTCTTCATCAACACCACCACCACCATCAAAACCCCTCCTTTAATAACAACCCAATTAAAAAGCCCCTTCCTTCTTCAATATTTGACTAAACCCTTCTCTTTTTCAACTCACCATTAAAAGATACTCTTTCTCTTCCAACACCATCACCACCATTAAAACCCCTCCTTTAATAACACCACAAACAACTTATTACTCATAAACAATTGGTGGGAAAGATTCAAGGGTCTTAAGAACCAAATCCAACTCATTCGGGTCAAGGTATTCGGGTTGTTGAAGGGCTTTCTTTGCTTTTCAACTGTCTAAAGACCATTTTGGATTCGAATTGTGGGTAGTTGTGGATGTTGATGGAAATTTCGAGGCTTTAATTGGGAGAAAACAAAAACTGGGTTGATGAGGTTTCGGCGAATTGAATCCATTTGAGTTATGGAAAATTGATTTTGATGTAAGAGATGAAGTGTCTGTTGTCAAAGCCATATTTTTCTGTGTGTTTTTTGTTGGGTTATTGTTGTTCAAAGGATAGAGATTGTTTGAGAGGAAGAGCTGGCTATGGAATTCATGATTATTGGCCTTCAAGTTTGTGATTGGATTTGAGGGGTTGCAGTTTTTAATGTTGAATTTGGGTGTATGAATTAGAAAATATTGGTTGCAAGAACAATTTGGCTAGAGGTTGATTGGGGAATGGTGGTGGTGGTGGTGGTGGTGTTGGGGTGGAGGAATGCTGTTGATTAGGGAGGGGTATATAGAGATTGGGGAAGAAAGGGTTTAATTGGGGATAATTGGGTAATTAGGTTAGATTAGTAGGTTTAATTGAAAGTCAAAGGTCATTAAGCATGGTCAACGGTTCATTAGCAGGTCATCTGGTGAAGTGGTTGTATCGATGTCATGTTTCTCAAGTTGAAAGTTGTTGTTGTTTAAAAACGAAGTTTGAGGCTATTTATTTGAAATTGAGTAAACTTTGAGGCTGTTGTTGGTAAATGCTCATTTAGATTATTAAGCTCCTATATCTAATGCGTCTTTTAAAGAGATTCCCTGGCAACAATTTTTGTAATTTAAAAGATTGAATCATTCACATGATACTTCTTTCATATTGTTCCAAATTACTTGTAATATTTATATGGTAATACGAAGTGTAATTTGTAAATTACAACCTTCAAATTTAGAGCTTTGCGAATTAAAGTCTCAAACTTTATTTTATACGAATTACAGCCACCATAATATCAAAGTCTACACTATTCAAGCCAAGTAACCGTTAACCAGCTTAAATGACCTTTGACCAACCTAAATAACCGTTGACCATTACTAATCACCTTTGACTTTTGTTGACCATTCCTTACACCTTTGACTTTCTAATTACCAATAGTATCCTTGTGTTTTATTTATACACAGCATAACAATTTTTTTTCAAAAAACGGACGTTGCGAACATTCTTATGGGTAACTCTTTCAGATTTCCGATCGAAACAAGTACTTGTGTTTTAGCATTTTAACGTCGTTTTTACACATCATAATTGCGACGTTTGTTTTTAAGAAAATTATAATGGGCAAAAACAACGTTAAATATCTTTTTCAGTTTACGTGTTGGAAATTAGGCGAAATAATACTCGTTTCGATGAGATTTTTTGAAAGAGTTACGCCATAAGAATAATTGCAATGTCCATTTTTTGAAAAAATATAGTTATAATGGGTAAATCGACGTTAAAGTGCTAAAACATTAGGGTACTATTGGTAATTAGGAAAGTCAAAGGTGATTAGTAATGGTCAATGGTCATTTAGGCTGGTCAATAGTCACTTGGCTTGAATGTGTAGACTTTGATACTTTGGTGGCTGTAATTCGCAAAAAAATAAACTTTGAGGCTGTAATTCGCAAATTCCCTAAACTTGAAAGTTGTAATTCGCAAATTACTCTACTACTAATTATTAATAATTTTGGGGTGTTTGGTAATATAGCTGATTGAGTGAAAACTAGTTAATTAGACCTATTAGCTTATTACTTGGGTTAAACAAGTATAAAAGCATTTGGTAAATCAACTTGTTGATGCAGCGAATTCACTACAACCAACCAAATTATAACCCGTTAGACTTCCTAGCCTATTTGCTTAGAGGGTTGGGCTATCAAATTTTTGGGTCTTAGACCAAAATATTATTTAGGCATATCCTAAAAAAGTCAAATTAAGTTAATAACTTCGTCAAGTTCAAGTTAAAGATAGTCAACTAAATAGTCAAGTCTTATTTCATATAGGATCTCAGTTTGTTTCAGTGTATATCCACTAGTAAAAAAAATCCTTATTTGTATCTTGTTTTCTAAGTTCATTGAAATATATAACCTATATATTCTGACTAGGGATATATATATATATATATATATATATATATATATATATATATATATATATATATATATATATATATATATATATATATATATATATATATATATATATATATATATGTTATATATATATATATATATATATTATATACATATATATTATATATTATATATATATATATATATATATATATATATATATATATATATATATATATATATATATATATATATATATAAAATATATATATAGAAATAGGATCATATGAGACCACCCACCTTATGTGAGGACACTATTATATGTGAGGATATATTATAGCCATTGGATCAATTATATCCAACGGTCATAATACAACATATTTTCTCTCAAATTTTCAACGGTACAACTCCTTTCACTTTCAATTTTGCTCACTTTCCATTTCGATCAAAAGCTCCTTCAATTTCTCTCCAATTCTGCTCATTTTCTCATATTGTTCTGCTCATTTTCTCTCCTCTGCTTTCAATTTCGCTCATTGAAGTTATACACTACTCTTCATCAATTCAATCTTCATCAATTCAAGTTCTACCGTTGGATCAATCACAAGTTCTTCAATCTTCATCAATTATTCGAATGTTAGTTTATTGTTTATACATTTGCTGTTTTTCAATTAATTTTAGGTTACATTCTGATTTTCGTTTTGATTTTCTGATTATCGTGTTTTTTTGTGTTGATTTTATTTTTATTTTCGTTTTCTTGATTGTTCTTGCTGTTTGTTTGGTTATCGTTTTCATGATTTTCGTTTTGATTTTATGTTGTTGATTATTTGTTGTTTTCTTGACTGCTTATAGTTTTGATTTTAATGTGACTGATTATCGCTTTCTTTTTTGATAATGTGACTGATATTAGAATATCATTTGTACATTTGCTGTTTCGTTTGCTATTTTCTTGCTGTTCTTGCAATTTCTATTTTTCGCTAATGTGACTGCTCATTTTATTTTTACTGTTCTTGCAATTATTGATTATTGCTTTCTTTTTTGCTAATGTGATTGATATTAGAATATGATTTATACATTTGCTGTTTCATTTGCTGTTTTCTTGCTGTTCGTGCAATTGCTGTTTTTCGCTAATGTGACTTCTCGTTTTATTTTTACTGTTCTTGCAATTACTGTTTTGTTTTTTGCTAATGTGACTGATATTAGAATGTGAATGAGATTAAACTCAGATCTTCACCTACATTGTGGATTGATTTGAAATGATGAATAATCTTTATAATACATTGTTTTAACAGCTTCAGTGCTCGACCTAACTGTCATCTCCTTGTTTAGTTAGAACTATGAACTATATGTTTCAATCACTAGTGAGCAGTTTTATGCTAGTAACGTGTTCTCATTTGTCAAATGAGCATCTATGTTTTTGCTCATTTGACAAATGAGTATCTATGTTTTTGCTTGTTTGTATAAAATTGCCAACTAATTATTTACTTTTTATGTAATAGGTTTTCTCTCTGATTATGAGTGTTGAATGTATGTTGTTTTATGTTGATGATGCTAAATGCTACTTTGTGATTGTCTTTGTTTTTGATTATTATAGCTTACATATGATTTATAAATGTTGTTTTGAGTGAGAATTATTTGAAATGATGGGGATTGATTATTAAATGACATTAATATAAGCTGAGCTGTTTAGTTAGAACTATGAATTGAGTGTTTGAGTCACTAGTGAGCAGTTTTATGCTAGTAATCTGTTCTCATTTGTCAAATGACCATCTATGTTTTTGCTCATTTGACAAATGAGTATCTATGTTTTTACTCATTTGTATAAAATTACCAACTAATTATTATTTTTTTTCAATTGGTTTGTACGAGCAGGGAGTCTATTGAAAAGGACCCTGTTGCCGATGTTGGTTCATCAGGTGCTAGTGTCGATGTTGTTTCAACAAGGCCTGCTAGTGATGTTGGTTCAGCAGGGCCTGCTGCTGGTGTTGGTTTATTAGAGGTATTAGTTGGTACTAAGGTTAAAGGTAAGAAGGTTGAAAAAGGATTGAAAGAAAAACAAAAGATTAAGTTGGAGGAGACGAAATCCAGCAATGAAGGGGAAGATTTAAAGTCTCATATTTATGGGACATTACATAGTTGGATGTCCCCTTCATCCATAGTTCAAGTTATTGAAAAATGTTCAGAAAATCAGTTGAAAGCTATTAGAGCAATAGGATTCGGGTCTATGGAGTTCTTGAAGGTGACTCAACTGCCTTTGCAGTTGGGTTTATGGTTGGTTCATCACTTTGATGCTATCACATGCTCTTTAAACATTCCAGATTCTGAACCTTTTTGTATCACTGAAGAGCATGTGCATCAAGTACTTGGGCTGCCAATGGGTGGCATAGAAATTGACAAAAATAATTTTTCGACAGATAAGAAAGTGATTCAGCAATGGAAGAAGCAATTCAAAAGCAACTCACTCTCTATCAAAATAGGGGAGTTGAAAGAGTTTCTAAAAGAGCATAACTCAGCTGGTCATATGTTCAAAAGGAACTTTGTAGTGTTATGCGTTTATACATTGATGGATGGTAAACTTTTTATTTTTATTTTGCCTTTTTTTAGTTATAGTTAGCACTTAGTAGTTGTGTGCTATATATAGCAATTATATTATCTAAATTGTTGGTCATATATGTATAGAATCAGTTACTTGAAAGTATACATCACTAGATAGAGATTGTTGACACTTTCAGCACTAGATATATATATATATATATATATATATATATATATATAATATATATATATATGTACGTATTTATCTTTTGTTCTATGTATATATCTTTTGGGCTATCTAAGTAGTTTGTATAATTTGATGTATTTATCTTTCAGAATAAGTAGTCAATGATGAGATGGGTGAACAAATTTGTAATAGGATTTTCTTTCATTTAAATTTCCTTTTGCTTATTTTTCTTTTGTTTAGCTCATTTTTTGTCAGGGAAACAAAATGTGAATATCAAATCTGATATTCTCACATTTTTCTGATGTTGATAAGATAAAGGACTTGAATTGGTGCAAGTATATCCTTGATTCACTTGTGAAGGCCAAGCTTTCCTGGGAAGAACGTCAAACTCGTTCTTTTCCTGGGTCTTTACTGTTTCTTATGGTATTACTATAATTTTTGTTCTTTTTTTATTGCATTATTTTTTACTTATTTGTTGATTTTTAATTTACTTTAATTTACTTTTTGTTGTTATTTGTTTAATTTTAATGTACTAATTTTGTCTATCTTACTTGTTTGTAGCTCTTATACGTTGATCAATTTGTCATTGAGGAAGTTAGAGCCAAACGACAAACTCCAGTTCTCAAAGGTTGGACAACCAATATGTTGTCAAGTCGTGAGAAATTGGAAATTTTTAATGGGAGGCTTGTTGATCCTTCTCGCAGCAAACAACCAAAAATGGTATTTCACTTGTAACACATACTTAGTTTTTCTATGTCTTTCGCATTGCTTGAAGAATTGAAATGGAGCAAATGTTGCTCTTAGGAAAATGATGCAATGTGGTGCTCTTTGTAGCACATAGTTGCTCATTTGATAAATGAGCATTTATGTTTTGCTCATTTGACAAATGAGCATTTATGTTTTGCTCATTTATCAAATGAGCAATTATGTTTTGCTCATTTGATACTCTGTGTGATTTGAATGAAAATTACACAATTAGTTACAATTTTTTTTGTTTTTGCTTTATTTTAGGAACAATCTGATCCAATTCATACAAAAAATGAAGAAATTGAACAAGATCCGAAGAAGGTATTAATATAATTTTCTGGAAACTTATATTAATTTGCTCATTTTTATATGACTTTACTCATTTTTTGTTTTTGTTTTTTTATTTCTTAATTTGTCAAGTTGTATTGTTTTTATTTATATAGAAATGCCTTATGGAGCTTGCAACGGCATCTACGAATCTAGTCTTGGCATACATGGATTTCATTGCAAAACATAACAAGATGAACAGTATTGGCAAGATCCAGCTGTAATTGAAGCTTGGGATATGTTTTCAAAGATTTCAGGCAATTACATAACAAGTGGTGTACCCGATGATCCAGCTGTAACTGAATCTACAACTAATGCTGTGGTTAAAAAACTTGGAGAGTCAAGTATGAGATATAGTTTAAGAAGTTCAATTGCCAAAGGATGTGGAACTCCTTCATTCAGCTTAGGAATCTCTTCTCATGAAATTGATTCTCAGGAGAAGTCCCCTGGCATTGCACCTACTAATGAACCTGTAGTTGCTCCTGTCAGTGCTGACGTTGGTGCTTCTAAATCAGTTGTTGCTGCTGTTGCTGATGATGCTGATGCTTCGAATGCTCAAGAAGATCCAATTACTCTTAAGAGAAAAGGAGACGCTGAAAATGAGAGTTGTATTCCAAATAAGCGTAAAGTGCAACCATCATTGCGGCTAAGATCTCCTTTTAAGTCTCGGATTATCGACATACATACACCATTAACAGCAGTTCAGAAAGGTGTTATGGATTCATTTTTTCACGAGAAGAAAAATCGTTTGTAAGTATTGAAATTTGGGCAATTGACTTTATTTTTCTTTCTTATAACAAGTCTAGTTTTATATTCTCACTTTACATATCTACGATTGAAATTATTTTAACTTCCCTTTATCTTTATATGAAGTGATGCAGGGTTTTTATGCGAGGGTGAGCCTAATAGTGAAGTAAAACTATTTCAACTTGAAATGCTAAAAACTCAGAGCAAAATTCATGGTGATATCATTAATGCATGGTCTACTGTTCTGAATTTTAATGAGCAATATAGAGATATGAATTCTAGTGGACGTTTCTTTTTTGGTCTTAATGTAGTTGTAAGATCAACTCGTTCATTTGGTTTTGTTTTAGTTTGCTCATTTCATATAATTTTTTTATATTTGAATGTAGATGTTGTTTTGTATTTACAAAAACTATTATTAGTTCTTTGCTCATTTGTCAAATGAGCAAAAAATAAATATTGAACTAATTCAAGTCTGTTATTGCATACTAAATAACATAAAATCTTTTGATAAAATATTTGAAATACAGAACTATAAGAAATTTGCCTATTCACTATATCAAATGAGCAAAACATTCACTTGCTTATTTGTAAAAAAAATTTCAATTTACTCATTTTATATGACTTCTCTCATTTCATATTCACTTTGCTCATTGTTATTTACTCTTTTCATTTATATTCATCTTATTTATGTATTATTCTTTATGTATTTTTTTAGGATTGCCTTTTTCAATACGAAAGTGATCGTGCTCAACAAAGGAATAAAATGTTTTCTAAGGTTGTGGAGTTGGAATTCAGCAAAACAATCATCCCAAAGAAAGATATTGAGCTTTTCTTTTTCCCAGTTTTTGAAAAGGATCATTATTATCTGATATGTTTTAACACCACCACAGACTGTGGTACAATCAAGGTTATTGATTATAGTGAAGGTCCTAGAGAAATTAAGAAATTGCTTAAAAATCTGGTATGTCATCTGCCACTTCATCATCATCAGTATGCTCATTGATGCCTGTCATGTTATTACCTGATTCCTTATTCATGGCTCCTCTCATTATATCACAGGTTCCCTAACACACAAACGCTCACGCACAAAGACTCACAGGCACACACACATAAATAGGTACACACACACACAGGCGCACAAACACACACATACACAAACACACACACAAGCATACATACAACCTGTAATAGAATTTGAAATCAGAATGTGGAATCAAAATTGTGTAATGTGTGGGTAGGTTTGTGTGGGTAGGTGGCAGTAATTGCTTAAGATTTTGTTAGATTATTTTAGAAAATTGATTTGAGTTTAGTTGTTCATCTTAATCTTGTTCTAACTATATTTGTTCCACTTGTTTTTGTTCTTATTTTAACTTATTTGTTCATTTTCAGAAAAGTGCATTTTCATATTTCATGAATGGGGAAGGAAGTACACAAAGTGTTGTTTGGTCAAAACAGATCAAGTCTATGGAGTTTGTTCTGGTTGATTTACCTTGGAAGTCTTTAGATGATCATCATTTGCATTGCGGTGTTGCAATGATGAGACATATGGAAACATATATGGGTTTGCAAAAGTGGAATTCAGGTTTAAAGAAAAATAATGTAAGTCTTTCACATTTCATGCTTGTTGTTGCAACTTATAGTCTTTCACGTTTAAAGAAAAATAATGTATTGTGATTTTATAAAATAGCATATTTGCCTACTGAAATAATTCAATGCTATAATTATATTTGTCTACAAAAACCATACAATTGCTATAGTTATATTTGCCTACAAAAACCATACAATAGCATATTTGCTTACTAAAATAATTCAATGCTCATTTGGAAAATGAGAAAATAATTGCATGCTCATTTGTAAAATGAGCTTATAACTCAATGCAAATTTGTGAAATAAGCAAACAGTTGTTTGCTTTTTTGTTAAATGAGCAAATAATTGAATGCTCATTTCTGAAATGAGCAAATAAGTCAATGCTCATTTGTGAAATAGCAAATAATGTATTGTGATTGCAATTTTTATAATTTGCTTCATCTGGAATGAGAAATTTGCACTTTTTAGTTTAAAATTTTTGAGCAACTTTTTGGTATACGTTCATGAAGCCATTACTTACCCTATACTTACTTTGAGTTATTGATTCATTTTTCTTTTCAGGACATAATCATTGAAAAACTTCGTTTGAAGTATACCCTCTCAATTATTTCAAGTGAAGCAAATATTGTTAAACCTGTTAAACAAGTTGTCCAAAAGAAAAAAAAGGCTAAGGAAGCAAATGATTCTGAATGAAGCTAGGGGCAACAATCCAAGAGCAATTAACGAAGAGAATTGAAGACTGAAGTTGATCAATTATTCTCAGGATTTTTATAGTTTTTGTATAGAACAATATAAGTGTTAGTTTTATGATGTTCCTAATAGGACAAATGTGATAAATGTTCTTAGTTGATCAAATGTTTTTATGATGTTGTTAGGAGTTTCTAAGTATAATATTTGCTATGTCAATGTATTGGATATCATTTTCTATCATATTAAGTAAGTTGTTGGTCATTTGTTAAATTGCTAATTAACTATTTGCTCATTCGACAAATAAGCAACTAACTATTTGCTCATTTGACAAATGAGCAACTAAGTATTTGCTCATTTTTTAAATGAGCAAAACATTAATTGTTATTTGTTAAATGAACAACTAATTATTTGCTCATTTTCTATCATATATATATTTGCCAAACTATATATTTGTTTATTTGCCAAATGGTGTTGATTTAATGTATTATTAAAAGGAATGTTTACTTATTTGACAAATGAGCATTAACTACGAGAAGATTCAAAAGCTAAAGGAAGATGCAATGACACACACACACATAAACAAGTACACACACACACAGGCGCACACACACACACATACACACACGCATACAGACACACATACACACAGGCGCACACACACACATACACACGCGCATACAGACACACATACACACACATACACACAGACGCATACACACACGCACACACACACACACACATACACACGCGCACACACACATACGCAGGTACACACACACAGAGGCACACACACACACACAAGCATACATACAACCTATAATAGCATTTAAAATCAGAATCTAGAATCAAAATTGTGTAATGTGTGGGTAGGTTTGTGTGGGTAAGTAGAAGTAATTGCTCAGGATTTTGTTAGATTATTTTAGAAAATTGATTTGAGTTTAGTTGTTCATTTGATGATACAAATATGGATGTCTCAAGTTTCCATGTTTGTTAATTCCAATGCATCACAAAATCAAAGGGAAGACAAGAAGATGGTGAGGTCATGAAAATAAGCCCAACAAACTCAGCAGCTCAATATGGTGAACAACTGACCTTGGGAGCCACCTTCAGAATAAATACGTGCGTGTTTGAGGGCTCCAAGGGTAGTTTTGGAATCTTCACACATAGGACTTTGTTTGATGGGCCAAGAACACTTCTAACCATCATTGAAGGACCATCAGAAACAATACTCAAGCTCCCCTGGTCAATTAAAGAAGTTGTCATAACAAATAATTGCACATGAGAAAACTCGCGACCAGCTGACCTTGTGCAACATGTGGAGGACAGGTCTGGACATCAATGACCAAGAAAACCCAAGGAATGGCATGTTGGTACATGGAACTTGAAGTCAAGGTCCAAGGGAAGGGCTAGGAGTCCTTAGAGAATCGTCTGTACCCATATATGTTGTATTTTTCGTGTTTTTTAATATGCACAAGCATGGCACGAGCCTACTAGCCATTAATGTTAGATGGGCTGAGTTGTTTAAAGCCTTAGCTAATATTAGAGTGTCTCTTAGCCTATGAATAAGACACATAATACATTGTAAAGATAGTTTTCCACATTTTTGAGAAATAAAAGACACTTGTGTTTTTTCTTCAAACATTGATTGTTTGAGCATTGAGTGTTAGTCATACACTCGCCACTTTGAGTTGTTAGTCATACAACTTCAAAGATTATCCCGCACACCACAAGGTATTCAATCCTTGGGTTGCAAACCACGTTTCATAAAGCCACGTGCCAAGACACAAGGTGGCTTGACAGCCGAAATTTGAAGAACTTGATTCTTGAATTGATCTTGCATTGTGTTTTTTGGGTGTTGATGGTTGCATATCTATTCCATTTCGTCATCAACACTTAGGGACAAATTAAAGTGTGCCATAACCTCTTTAATTTGGTGCATTTGACAAATGAGCAACTAAGTATTTGCTCATTTTTTAAATGAGTATTTGACAAATTGTTTGCTTTTTTGTTAAATGAGCATATTATTGAATGCTCATTTCTAACATGAGCAAATAAGTCAATGCTCATTTGACTAATAAGCAACTAACTATTTGCTTATTTGACAAATAAGCAACTACATATTTGCTCATTTTTTAAATGAGCAAACAATTAATTGTAATTTGTTAAATGAGCAACTAAGTATTTGCTCATTTTCTATCATATATATTTGCCAAACAATATTTATTTGTTCATATGCCAAATGGTGTTGATTTAATTTATTATTAAAAGGAATGTTTACTCATTTGACAAATGAGCGTTAACTATTTGCTCATTTCAACAAAATTAAAAACACAAAATGCTAAGTCTTGATCTGTAATCATACAATACAGTTCATTTCCACCCATTGCCTTGAGAAATAATCTGAAAAACCACTCAAATGACACTATATCAACAAAATTAAAAACACAAAATGATTTAATGTATCATTATACTTTGTTTGGACAATTTCTAATATCATGATGACTCAATTCACCACAACCTCTACATAATCTCTTCTTTTTCTGGTTTTGTTCTGTAGCCTTTTCTTTTTCTCCCTTTAGCCTTTTTGCACTTCTACCTCTTGTTTCAACATTTGGCACATCAATCTCAGCCCCTTTTTCTTTTGAAGTCTCTACATTTGATACATAAACTCTAGTCCCTTTATTCTTTGAAATTTTTGGAGGTTTGACAATTACTTCAGTTGGCACACTAGATCCAATCAATAGCTCTATGTCTTGTCCTTTGTTGTTTGCACTTCCTGTTGTTTCATTATTCCTTGCAAATTTCTTAGCCTCCAAATCCTTTCTGATTCCTTGAAGATTCATCACAAGATCTTGAATATCTTCATCATTGCTTTCTGCCAAACTTACACAAGTGTGTATCTCTGACCATAAATCATTTAACAATTTTTTCTTGTCAGTCAAATTAGCACATTGCTCCAACAGGTTTCCACCCAAGTCAAAAATTGGTTTTTTCAGTGCCATAGTAGTCCATCTGTGTATCATATACTGCTCAGGAATGGTTTCAAACCTTTTTGCTTTCCAAACCCAAATCATATGTCTACATGGAATTCCTTGTCTATAAAATAGCTTGCAAGAACATGTGGTGTCATAGTTAGTTGGATTAAACACAACATCAAATGTTCTAATCCGATTTCCTTCACTTACTTTTGCAACTTCCAATCCATTTTCTTTCTTCAATTCATCAACACCACAAGAAAATTAAGCAATTTCAACCTCATATTGAAATTCATAAAAGACAGAGTTAGTATATAAATGTGAGGCATGCTTTTCTATCCCTAGTGGTGTTTTGCACTCAGAATATTTGTGCTTTGAATCATTATCATTCTGACCTTGAGTGTGTCTCTGGGCATCAATCGCAGCTTCATATCTCAAATAAAACTCGACAAGTGATACATGAGGATTGATAAAGGAGCAGAAAAAGTTGTTTTCGCTTTCAGATCTTGATGTTGTACGCATTATTCCTCCAAGGAATACATCTCTGAAATACGCTGGAATCTACTTGCTCCTTATCTTGTACATATAACCTAACCACTCATGTTCTTCCAAGTGGTATTCAATCATCACCTTGTTCCACATTTCTTCAAACTTAGCAGGTTCAATTTCAAGATGCTAAACACAAGCACATAGCTTTTTTAGGAAACCAGTTTCTTCTTGGATGATTGATTTCTCCACCTTATCTGGTAACTTTTTCATTATGTGCCACATACAAAAGCGATGTTCAGTCTTGTTGAACACATTTTTAACATCAATTTTCATTGCTGGATCTTGATCTGTAATCATACAATTCGGTTCATTTCCACCCATTGCCTTGAGAAAAGATCTGAACAACCACTCAAATGACACTATATCTTCCTTTGCTATGAAACCAACAACAAAAGTAATGCAGCTCTTATGATGGTTAACCCCTGTAAATGGAGTAAACACCATGTTGTACCTTTTTACA
Source organism: Amaranthus cruentus (assembly GCA_019425755.1). Taxonomy (NCBI): domain Eukaryota; kingdom Viridiplantae; phylum Streptophyta; class Magnoliopsida; order Caryophyllales; family Amaranthaceae; genus Amaranthus; species Amaranthus cruentus. The sequence continues at coordinate 5,935,560 of CM033464.1, forward strand.
CATACAAATTAAATTTTAAATGATCAAATAACTAACACATGTAATTGATTGATTGCTCATTTGTCAAATAATTCAATGCTCATTTGGAAAATGAGCAAATAATTGATTGCTCATTTGTCAAATGAGCTTATAACTCAATGCTAATTTGTGAAATAAGCAAACAATTGTTTGCATTTTGTGAAATGAGCAAATAATTGAATGCTCATTTCTGAAATGAGCAAATAATTGAATGCTCATTTCTGTAATGAGCAAATAAGTCAATGCTCATTTGTGAAATAAGCAAACAATTATACTAAGTTCATTTAAAACAAAGTTATTAAGTTAAGCTATAGTTATAAAGTAAGAATGAATTGTGATTTTTATGAATTACCTATTGGTTTGGTATGTGGTATCAAAGGATACCATATCACCAAATAGAGCGTAACTCTTTTTACAAAGGGGATCAACCCATAATGCTCTACAAAGGCAATAATCTTCATCCATCTCAAAATCAAAGAAAAAAGCGCTCCACATTAGCTTTTTGTTGATAAAGTTATCCACGAACATTTGAGCATCACTTCCTTGAATGTATGCTTTCAAATCTCTATGAAAATTTTTGAAATCTTGCTTAGATGCACCGATGTTATCATATCCTCCAACAATTTCCTTCATCATTCGAAAAGTTGTAACTGGACCAATATTCACCTATTTAAAGAACAAAACAGTTTGTCAAATGAGCAAATAATTTAATGCTCATTTTTCACATAAACAAACAATTAAATGCTCATTTTTCAAATGAGCATACTACTTTTATTAGAACATGTAGAGAATTCATGAAACATAATAGACTTTGAAAGTCGTACCTTAGAATTATCCACAATTATTTTTTTGTGCAATATGTTCATTTTTCTTCCTTCTTTTTGGAAGAGATTGCAACTAGGTGTATAAAGTGGATGAGTATGTCCCTCGTAAAATTGTGACACTATGAATTTGTTATCATCACAATGCTTTAAGATAATATGTGCCTTGCACCCAACACGAGTAACGAGTCTCTTCCTTTTGATTGAAGTTTTTTCTTCATTGCTTTCTCCTTCGTTGTTAATTAAATCTTTTTCAAGAGTAGGCTTTCTTTTCTCTTTGTATCCTTCTTTATTGCATAAGATATACTGTGATTTCAATTCTTTGCTTCTTCTTTGCCTTTTAGTTGTAGATTTTCTTGTGTTGAATCCAGCAGCAAATGCGTATCTTTTATAAAATTCTAGGCCCTCTTCAAGATTATTAAACTTCATCCCTATAGCTGGTTTCAACTTATTGGAGCATATTGGAAGCCATTCTTTTGTTCCGCCAAGAGTGAGCAAAGGTGCTACTTTAGGAGAAACTACTATTGTAGGAGTAGTTGCCGCATTTGTGGTGGTACTAGAATGACTGTGAAGTTCTTCGTTCTTTCTCATCATTTCTGAAATCATATTCAGAAATAAGAATATGGATGAAAAGAAAATGTACTAATTTGACAAAATAGAGTATTTTGATTTATGGGTAAAACTATTAATTTATATAAATACATCTTTCTTTTCTTCATTTTTACCCTAATTTCTGCAACTTTTACAGGAAATCACTACTAATAGCATAAACTCATACAAAATATTAGAAAACATATCAATTTGGGTAGCCTTAATGTTAGTGGGTGTCCTCAGCTAAAGCACATGCCATCAGAATTAGCAGAATTGACTTCTCCTAAGAGCATAAACTGACCCTAAGGAATAAACTGGTACAAACTATAAATTGACCCAAAGGAGTATGTTATGATAGAGAATCATAGGCTAATAAATTATCTAATGAACAATTGGCAAATAAGCAATCAATATTTTGCTCATTTGTCAAATGAGCAAATACTTAGTTGCTAATTTAACAAATGAGTAAAAACTTAGATGCTCATTTGTAAAGTGAGCAAATAATTAGTTAATCATTTGGAAAATAAGCAAACACTTTTTTATGAGCAATAAACTTAGATGCTCTTTGATCATTTTGGAAATGAGCTTCAAATGAGCAAATGGTTAGTTGCTCATTTGTTAAATGAGCAAATACTTAGAAGAATGGTAAAAGATAAGGAATCTTTGTCATAGTATTGAAACATGGTCTGCTAAACTGACCAAGGTTTGTACATGGAATTCTAAACTAAGCCAAAAAAATCGAACACAAATTGAACAAATTAAGCCAAAAAAACCGAACACAAATCAAAACATAAGTGAATTCAAAACTAAACATGAACATGGAACTCAAGTTATTAGTCTAATTAATCATTTTAATTAAGTTTTGCTCATGATAAATTTTCTATATTACTACACATATTTAGGTGTGCTCATTTTCAATTTTTTTGCTCATTTTATAATTTTCTTAAGTTCAAATGATTAAGAACATTCATTTGGAAAAAAATAAGAACATAACAAGAGCATTCAATTGAAAATTTCACGAAATTAATTTTAAATTTTAACGAAAATACAAAAATTAACATGTAATTCAAATATTATCAAAAAAATTCTCATATAGTAAAATCTACATAACGAAAATTTCTCACTGACCTTGAAAAATGCAGATCTTGGATTTATTCAGTCAGATTGAAGATGAAGAAGCTGGCGAATTGAAGATTGAAGATATTGTTTGTCGTAGGGATGAAGATGAAGAAATTGATATTTTCATTCAATAAACTCAGAAATTCAGATCTTCATTAAAGAACAACGAATGTAAGCTAGGATGAAACTAGGGATGGCAATTCAATTCGAATCCGACCCTAGTCCGACTCGATCCGAGGAAAATAATACGATTCGAGTCCGAGGAAAGACCTATTTAAAAATCGAGACTCAACTCAATCCATCCGAAGGACATCCGACTTTGAATTTGACTTTTACACTAATATTTTGTTTCCTTTAAAACTCTAGATGTGACTAATTCAAGCTCTCTCTTATAATAATAATTGTAATTTTCGATTTTGAAGAAGTACTTGGTATTTTTATTTAGATTAATGAATCAAGATAAGACAAATGAAATCAAGAGAAATAAATACGCCAAATCAAAATACGAGAAAACTTTGTTAAATTTTAGTAGTAGAATTATTTCTGTTGTTAAAACTGAATTCGAATTAAAGTACATATTTATTTGTTAAATTGTATATAAACAATATATTTTGTTAATTTTGTATGCTGTAAAATCATTAATACAATATCACAATGAACTGTTTGATAATAATCCGACTCTGCATCCGACTCCGTTGGAGATCCGAGAGTCCGAGTTGGGGCAAACTTGGAGTATGCATAATCCGACTCCGAGTGGAGGTGGACCGAAAACAAAAGTCCAACTATTATCCGGAGCAAAGTCGGAGTATGTATAATCCGAGCCGAGTCCGACCCATTGCCATCCCTAGATGAAACAAAGACAGAAATTAAACTCACATTAAAATTAAACAGAAATTTAGATTTTCATTCTATACATTCAGAAATTCAAAAATTCAAAAATTGTTGTTTTTTAGAATTGATCCTCACTTCAGAAATTGAGAAAATGGCAGAAACTGAAAAAATTCAGAAAATGGCGGAAATTTCTAAATTGCTTGAAATTGTAAAAAGAATTAATGAAGATAAAAACGAAATTGATGATGAAAATGAAAAACTTACCAATTTGATGATAGAATTTCCATCAAAAACATGTAGAGAGAAAGAGAATTGCTTGAAATTTCAGAGACAGAGATGGTCTCATTCGTTTAAAGAGACAGTCATCACTAAACCGTTTTTGGCTTCAACGGTTGGACGCAAGAATTTCTATTACCGAGTGTTTATATATATTAATATATATATATATATATATATATATATATATATATATATATATTATATAATATATTATAGTTTAGTGAGGATATAGCCGTTGAGTGAGCATCGATTCTAGTTCGAGTTCTTCTGTTGGTGTCGGTGTATGTGAGACTTGGAGGCGAGTTTTGAGTAGTGTGTTAGGGTAGGTCGGTCCCTTCTGGAGTTCTTTTTCTGTTTTTGGCAGGTCTGGTGTTTGAACTTGGAACAGTGGGGTGTTTTGGTAGTCTTTATTCTTGTTCGTTTGTTCTGGGTGAAATCCTTTGCGATTTTTGGCTATCAGGCTTTGGGTCCAATGTGGTGGTGTTGTTTCCATGGGTAGCCTTGTTCACAATCTTGGAAGACGGCGGAGTCGAAGGGTCGTGTGGTGTGGATCAAGGCTTTAACATATGGTGGTGGGGTTGTTGAGCTTCTGGTGTTAAAATGGTGTTGGTGGCCGTGTGGTTGCGTCATGTATGGTGGGGTAGATGAGTTCTGAGAAGTAGTAAGTGCGTCAGCTTCAAGGCTTGGGGTCGATTTCTCAGGTGTCGTGTTTGGAGTTTTGGATTAGTTTTTTAGCTGGTGGGTTTTGAGATGTTGCTTCATAGCGGGTTTCTTCGAAATCGGGGTTTTGGTGTATCTATCTGGTGGTGGCGCTGGAGTGAATTGGTCGTCAATGCTGGGTTGTTGGGTTTGGACTTATCTTTGGAGTTTTGATTGTTGAATTAACGTGATGGTGTTTCGTGCTTAGTGGGTTTTGACTCAAATACTGGTGTTATGTCGCTTTTGAATGGTGAGGTGAAGCTTGTTGTCTTTGGACTTCTTGGCGTATTTACGTGTGTTTTACATTGGTGGGTGATTACGTGCTTATAGAGGTATTGGTGTGTAAGGTTTTAGACCAGTTTTATCAGTGTGTAAGGTGGTAGGACCAGTCTTTTGGTGTTTTTGGTGTTTTTTGAAAACGATTTGCATAGCCCACCCCTATGCTATTTTGGGTGGCCTGATCCATGGTCCCCTTGTCCAATGGCTTTTTCCCCTCGCGGGGTTTTTTTTATGCCGGCGGGCTTGGGGGTCTCATGGTTCAGTGTGGTGTTGTTTTATTCCTATTTATATATTTCCCTAATTTTCAATATTAT
>CM033464.1:5940520-5965592 GCA_019425755.1 Amaranthus cruentus
TATATATATATATATATATATATATATATATATATATATATATATATAGATAGATAGATAGATAGATAGAGAGAGGTCATTCGAGGCTATAATATATAATATACAATTGAACAATACGTACATTAATTAAAAGATATTCTTGTATACACTTATATATATATATGATCACATACGATAAAAAAGTAGTACTACAGTACTACTACTAATTGTACAAAATTACATTTAGTTAAACAAAAATTTCAATACATAGAACTTTGCCGATCACACAAACAACACATACATAAACTAACGACAAGCAGCCATAAATGCAGTTCGAGCAGGTTTCGATGGAATAGAGATTCATGCAGCCTAGGGATAACTCATTGAATAGTTCTTAAAAGACGATATCAATGATAGAACAAACGAGTATGATGGGTCCCTAAAGAACCGATGTAGGTTCCTAATGCAAATTCTAGCTCGATGTAGTAAAACGAAGCAATTGGAATAGAAAGAGTCGGAGTGAAGATATCCCCAACATTGTATCACCAAGATGGCCATGATTCAGACCCGCTTGCACTAGGTCTTGCCCATGATTCAGAACTCAGGGGAGCATACCAAGGGACATTCATGATTAGTGGAGGATTCAACAAAGAGCTGGGGATTACGGCTATTGCTTGAAGGTCTTATCGATCTAATAGCTTATGGCAGGCTATTCTTGTCGAACAAGCACCAAAGATCATCAAAGAGAAACCTTGCACAAACAACACATACATAAAATAGGACCCTTGGCTTTGTTTTAAAAAGCGTGCCATAGGCGCGCCTAGGCGTAGGGCTCACTGAGGCGCCAACCAAATCACTTGTTCGAGTCTAGGCGCAGCAAATACATTAAAACGGCCAAAAAAGCGCGCTTCACAGGTGCCTCGAGCGCCTCACGCGCCTTCTGAAGTCTATTCACTGATTTCTAAATTGGACGATGATTGATGAAATGAGATTCTCTGATTTCAAATAAGCCTAAAATAGGTTTTACAAACCCATGATATTACTAATATACCCTTCAAGTTAAATGATTTGGAATAAAAAAGCCCTAATATTTTGACCTAGAAGTCAGAATTGAAGGGGAAAACGTTTGAAGACTTACGCTCGCTGCTATTTGCCTTCTTCTCTGTCGCTTCGCAAGCCATCTTCGAACCAGGTATGTTCTTCCTCTCCTTCCTTTTCGTTTTCTTTCTCTTTTCATTCTTCTTTTTTGATTCCTTTTGATTCCCCTATTTGATTTTCTCCTTTAGATTTTTTTTCTTTTTTTTTCTCTCCTTTATGACGAAGATTACTCCTTTATAATGAAAACATTTATATTAGCTACGGGTCACTGGTCACGTGGTATAATGCTAGCTAAATATCCTCCTTCATTTTCTTTATCAGTCTATTTTTTTGTTACTGTTTTATCTTTTAACATAAATTCTTGTGAGAGACGATCTCAATGAGAGACCATCTCTAATTGGGTTGGCCTATTAGGGAAAATATAGAGTAATGTAGGCAATAAGATTTAATGGAATGGGATAGACGGCTCTCAGGAGATTAGCTGATCTTTTAATGTTATTGTATTATTATTTGTTATTGTTGTTTACATTATGTTTAATCAGTGTAATTATGAGAGTAATTGTTAATTATTAATTTTTAAATTTTCTTTTCATTTTTTTGTTAACTCTAAAGATTAGACTATCTTATCGACTTATCGTATGATTTTATGTGCTAAAGTAGTGTTTTTCTTACTTCTATGTTATTTAGATATGAAATTCATGTTGTTTTAAGTATCAAATATTATTTAAAATTGATTTTGGAGCTTTTTAGCAAAATTGTGCAGCTCGCATACAAAAAGCCCGCGCCTCCGCCTCGCGCCTCTTAAAACTAAGACCCTTGGCCTGTCATAGATTACACCAAAGACAGGTAAGCAGTTGATAATTTTGAGATAACTGAATCAATGATACAATAGGTGAACAACGAACATTCCACATATTCATGTGAGCTGAATTGACAATGGCCAAAAAATGAAAACAACTGTAACTACTGTGACATACTTCTTCCGTTCCGAAATACTTGCTACATTTTGTTTTTGGCCATTATTCATCGTTTAAGATTATTATAAATATTACGGGTAATATGTAAGTAATAATATAGTCAAGTGGGATCTTGTTTGAATCATCTAATCGCATACTTTCATAATATAAACTTTTTATAATTTTTAAATGTGTATAATTCGACATATAAATGAAGAAAATAATATTTTGAATTGCGTAATAAAGTTAAATGTAGCAAATATTATGAAACGGAGGAAGTATTTGTAAATAACAAGAATGGCCAAATTGGGTCGAGTCGATGGGCTGTGTGAAGTTGCTTTTTTCTGTCTAGTTGCTCTTGAAAGTTGCTATGTTCAGTAGCAGGTGTGTGTAGTAGGGTCTGGCGGGGGCCGCAGCCACTGTTTGGACATTGGTTTTTTTTTGGAATGCAGTAGAATAAATTCTCCAAAGCACTAAACAAATTAAACATAAATACCTCAAAATTTAGCTAATTACACCTTAATTTATGCAAGTTTCTCAGATTTATAAAAACAATTTAAAGTAGCATTGAAGATAACTTCAAAAAAAAGTAGCATTAAAGATTGTAGCAGCACAAGTCAGACACTTAACCTACGCAACATCAAAATTCGAATCTAAAATTTCCAATGTGGTGGTGTGAAATCAGTTCTGGTGCTCGACAAGGTGAATTGGAAGCATACATACTATAATGTTGTGGTGAATAACTGTAGGCACACACCATCGCAACCCGAAGACTTGTGCAGAGCTGCTGTAATCTGCTGCATTGTGCAGCTTCATTGTAAACGCTGCTCTACTAGTGTTTTTTTGGCTAGCTAATTAATGCAACAATCAATTGATTATTAGAATTTTTTCTATAAATTTTTTACACAAGTTTACAGAAAATAAATAATTTTTATACATATATGTAAACAAAAAAAATTAGAAGTTTTCCTGCATCAACGATATGTGTAATAATCAATACAATACTATTGTTAACTTTTAGATAGAAGTATATGACCAAAACTCACATAGGATATTTATGCACAATATACATAGTAAGATATAGTGCCCATATTGCGCTCAAATACATACAGTGTAGTAGCAGTTGTGACAGAATTCTACTGAATTCTCCTAACAAACAAATGAAAGAATGCTGGTAATAAACATCAATGTGCAATAAGTCAATAATTCTATGATTTTGCTAATAAGTAGTTCTATAAATTAGTAATATTCTTGAATTATGATGCTGTCATTTAGATGATCAAGCAAACTCAAACTAATTACACACATACTATAAGTCTGTGAATGTCTGAATTGTATCAATAAATCATTAAAACAACAAACAACCAGCAAGACACTACACTAAGGAGGCAATACACTGTACTTAGCGCAAAAAACAAATTAACCAGACTGTCATGTCACATACAAATTAATTAGAGCAGCAAACAACCAACAGGACACTACAAACATAATATTAGACAGTCATATCTGTGTATATATTCAAGTCTAGGTACTAAATTTCTCACAACCTTAAACCAGCAAGACGCTAGAATCATAATATCAAGTCATATATGTGTATATATTCAAGTCTAGGTACTAAACTAAGTGTGCCAAATACAATTGACTACATTTCACAAGCCATCTTGAGAACTAAACCTCACACAAACCAAACAAAGTTGCTAGATTTCATTCAAAAATTATATTTGTATGGGTGAAAAATATTAAACAAGGTTAATAGAGGTAAAACGTGGTCAATAATGGAAGTCAATCAAGGAGAAAAACCTCTAAAACACAAAACAGGTAAAGCTAGAAGATGAAGATTATGAATTCATGTCCGTCATAATCTGGCAACATAAGTCATGCGAAGATCGTCATCTGGGAACATTTGTTTGCTAGGTTATAAAGAAGATCTCAGGTAGGCTCAACGATTTTTAGCACGAGGAACTCACATGGGTATTAAGGACACTTGTCAAGTATCTCAAAGGTTGTTGTGATTAGCGAGGCACATGTCAATTATAGAAGCTACTAAAGGCAAAATAAGTACTTGGTTAAGTTCTAAAGATGACACGTATAGGAATAACATTTGACACATGCAAGGAATGTTCTTAGTGACCCTGAAAGGGAATGTAGTACATCTCAATGATTAGCTATAAATACTAAGAGAGTATCATAAATGAGGGACGAAAAATCTTATGTAAGATAGAGAATTTAACACAAATATTGTAAGCCAGATATTAATACTTGATTATTAGAATAACATTTTCAGAAACTCTTGTCATATTATTTAACAAAGACTTCACGTCACAAACAAGTCCTAAGCCATAATCCACTTGACTGCCACTGTACATCTTGAAGGACTGGTTAGGAAAATCATCATTTTTCTTGATACTGACTTGGGCATTAGAGAAGGTCCCCAGAGGAACACCTTCCGGGCCTTCTAACCCTTGTGTTGACATTTTCAGGCTTTCAGTCATCTGAAGCTGCTAAGATCTTACTGCATAACTGGCGAAGAATTAAAGATCATGATCTTCACCAGCATAATCTTCCTAATCCCTTCATAAATTAGGAAGATTGTTCTTAATTAATTGTTCTATACGAAATCTTACAAGAACAATTTGGCGCTAGAAGGAGGGCCCATTTTCTTTCTATGCCAAACGTTACTTTAAGAATTTTCTTTAAGAAGCATAAGATGATGAGCCATTCCGTAAATCAAGGCCAGACCTTTAATCAATCAAGGAGATCTAGTTCCCAAAGAAGAAGAAACAAAAGTGAGGCCTAGAGAATCCTTGATGAGAAAAGGTCAATGAGGCAAAACGCGAGTTCTCCGAGTTAGGCTATTAGGAGCACTTCCCAAAGACCTCCTATTTCGGAGAACCCCCCGGTAATGATAGATGGTGATATGATTTCAAAATTAGCAACGACAGTAGCAAATGTTGTGAGAAATGAAATTGGAAAGGCTGGTCACAGTCAAAGAAATCCAACAACTTTTGAAAGAAATCTTGAGCAAGAAGATGTATCATACATCCCTTTGACTCACTCACAATCAGTTCATCAAAGATCTGAAAGTGATAGAACTAGACACAGAGAAGATGAAGGTGAGTCTATGTCAGGCAAAAAATATGCTTGGTAAAGGACCCCATCTAACCCAAGAGTCTCTTCTCAGCAAGGCACGCACATAAGACGAGGATGGACAGAGGCTGTCTATCGCCAAACTGACTCACAACTAGCTACAAAGGAGTCAGCCACAACAAAGAGAATGTCGGCAAAAAGCAGATTGGGTAAAAGTCCCTTAGTATCAACCTAGAGAATCCATGAAAGGGAGGATGAATCTGTTCATGTTGATGCAAGTGGACAACATGAGATCCATGCAATAAAAGGGAAATCTCCACTCTCAAACTTACCAAAAATCCTAGAAGGTCAGAAAGTTAGACTTTCTGGGAAATCGTTGTTCCGGAAATTGCAGCATCACCTGCAAAAAGGGTGAAATTTCCAGCTCACCTGAGTTATACAGGAGAATCCTGCCGAAATGCTCACTTAGCTGCTTTTGATAATGAGATGAGTATGGATAGTCATACTAATGCCAGTTGGTGCAAAAATTTCATGTTAACAGTGATTGGAACAGCACAAAGATGGGCTCAGAGCCTTTCAGAGGGATCAATCTCGTCATTTGACGAGTTGGCAGAAAAGTTCAGATCTCACTTCTCTTCAAACACTGCTAGATCTAAGAAGTCCATTCAAATGATAAGTATCCATCAGGGAAAGGATGAGTCTTTGAGAAGTTATGTGTCCCGATTCGACAAAGAAAGCTTATAAGTGCTGAGTCCAGAAGAAAATCTGTTAACGTTTGCTTTCAGGCAAGGGCTAAACTCAGAGAGGCCTGAGAGTGAAGCGCTGAAACTCAGCAATCAATGGACGTACCTGGAAACGATGAAGGAGATCAGGGAATACGCCCAGTCACACATTGATGTGGAGGATTTCAAGTCGATCACCAGTAGCATGCAGAACAAAGGGGAAACCCCAGAGAAAACAACAAGAAACCGGTTGATAGGCAAGATAAAGGGAAGAAATTGGTCAGAATTGAAGATTTTGACGTCCCTAGTCTCCCAAATTATACAAATTATACATCGCTGAGGGAAACGAGGGCCAGAATCTTCAGCATGCACGAACAGGATGCAAAGTTGCAGAGACCAATACAGAGAAAGGTGGCTGAACTAAAGCTTAATGCATTCTGTAAGTTCCATAAATGTTCAGGTCATTGGACAGAACACTGTAAATCCTTGATGAACAACATAGAAGATATGATTCAGAAAGGATACTTGCACCAGTATAAACAAGATAAAACTTCTGGCAAGAGATCAAATGAAGATAAGTTTGGACAGGGTCTGAATGAAAACAAACCAGTGCAGAAAAAGAAAAAGGAGATATTGATGATATACTAAAAAATGGGTGTGTCAGATAGCGAGGCTCATCTGAGAGCAGTGTCAGCTCCCAGCTTCGAATTGATGGAGGTCACAGAATAGACAGAACCTCCAAAAATGCCAGACATGACCTTCACTAGAGAAGATTGTAGGGGAGTGTCATACCCTCATTCTGACCCTCTAGTGATGGTTGTTGATATTACTGAGTGATCTATTCTCTAACGTGAGGTGCAAGAGGGCCAACACCTTGGTGTCGTTACTTCCAAAACATTAATCACTTTTACCCAATTTCACCAAAATACAAAGGTATAGTGGCAAGACGGGATCGAATCCATAGGGAGGAGGTCTTGTGCTTTAACTATATTAGAGGTAACAGGGGGTTGTTTTTAGATTTTGTTTGGTTAAATGTCTTCAATCAAGAAAACTAGTGCAATAATGATTTAAGCAAATAAGAACAAGCTAGGACATGGGGAGTCCATTCATCGTCATGCAAGGGGTTACACAATCAATAAAACATGATGATTAAAATGTGCGTAGAAATGAATGAAGCTAGCTCTAATGTGTCACCTCAGCTTCTTGGCCTTGGTGATTTAGACATACAAATTAGGGTGGAGTGTGGGCTTCTTAGCCTTGAACTCTACTAATCCATAAGTCTTATCTTAAATCCTAGCTCATGAAAATGCAACTAACTTGATGGATATGCAAGGCTACTAAAAACATCATCAAATACACACCTTCTTGGGTTAGTAAGTGACTAATTATGGTTTCAAGCTTCTTGGCTTTTCAACCATCAACATGAGAATGATAACTAAACACATCATCAAGTGAAATAAAAAAAATCAACTAAGTTTAGTGAAGTGAGGAGCACTTGCACTCCTTCTTGGGATAGCTCATGTACCAAACCTCACTAAACTAGCAGCATTCAAGCTCTATAATCCAAAATCTAGGCTATCTAGCACATTCACCCCATTACATATTGATGAGCTTCTTTACCCCATGCCCTAGAAGCTAAACTACTCACATATCATGGATATAAGCATGAAAATAGGCATGGGACACAAATCAAGCATAATTAAGAACCAAGAAGTAAGAATGACCACCTTGAAGCTCTAACAACTAGGAAAAAACTAACATGAAAGTGTTGAATTAGAAATAAAAGTAAGACTTACTAGCCACCCTACCCTATCCATTAGGGGTGGCACATCATTCCTACAACCTAGAGGTGGTGGAGAAATCATAAAACCACCACCCCCACTTATTTTGAAGCCTATAAATAGAGAAGAGGATGAGTGAGCTCATCATCTCAGATTTCAACCTTCAGTTAGAGTAACTTCTATGTAGTCTTCATTTTCATTGCTTTCATTTCAATTAAGAATTAGTGTTTATCATAGTTACTCTTCCAATTTAATTATGTACTTTCAATTTTCAATTACAATCTTAATTTCATCCTCTTTTGTAACACTTTGCAACTTGGATTCTTCAACCATTGGTGTATTATTATTGAAGTTTTTGCAAGGTATTACTTTGAATCATCAATCATCTTTTTCATCTTTAGATTGAACCCAAAAGAGTAAATTATATCTTTTGCTTATTATTGTTTTCAATTCATGTCACTTAGTTATCTTTGATTGCTTGGCTTTAGTTTCATATATTCATGCTTGTAGTTCTTCAACTTATTGCACTCATCTTTTTAGAATACTCTAGCTTAATTTATTCATCTATTGTTCTTGGCTTATTTGCAATTTACAATTTCAATATGAGTATACGTGAGTAGTTTGTTTTGGCTTAGGCTAGGCATTATCACCATGTATGTAGTTTGAATTGCTTTCTTTACCTTTGGCTTGGTTGTGTTGTTCATGGTTTAACATAGATTTTGCTATCATGTTCTTTACCTTTGGCTTAGGCTAGGCATTATCACCATGTATGTAGTTTGAGGGCGAGAGTCCATTTTAACGATAATCTATGATTAAAAGTTGAATCATCTCAATAAGAATAAGTAGATGTTTTGATTAGAAATGATGAATGTGTGCTCCATGTCTTAATTTATGCTTAGCTTCATAAGAATAGCTAGTTGAGTATGTTTTAGGAAGCATTTTTTTTGCTCGAGAGAGAACATTAGAATTTACGATATGTTCTTCCACATATAACAAAACATCTATGACTTTAGGTTAAATTTTAATAAACACTCCTTTGGTGAGAAAGCCTAGCCTATGCCTTTTTAGCTTATTGACCATTTTATCCTTGTTTTAGTTTATTGTATCCTTAATTACTTTTATGCTTCATTCTTTTTATTGTTTGCTTTAATTATCAAAATCTCCAACATCATATTATACATTTTCGAACACACTAATCGATCGAGAAACTATTGACTTAATCCCCATCCTCTGTGGACTTGACTCGTTCTTTCCGTCGTACTATGCTACACTGTTCACTTGCGGTATTACTATTGAAGGACATAAAGTCCCAATCACATGCCAATCCTGGAAAGACAGAAGATTGAGTACATTCAAGTTTATTGTTGGGTATGACTTCAAGCGCATTGTACTTTTGGTTTCAAATCACGCTAAACTCTTGCATAAAGAAAGTCTGCAATGTTTGAGATTTATTAATGGGGAAAGCATACCTCATTCTTTGGTAGAGGTACTAACAGGAGCTACTTTTCTTTACTTAGACCATCATCTCAACATCTGCGATCTATCTCGATTTGGGATTGAATGCTCTAATGGCTTGAAGATCTGCATGACATAAGATTGTACAGAGCTCAAAAGAATTTTAGACTATTGGGATTGGAAACAAGGAAGAGAATTTCTTCCTCGGCTTGAGTATCTGAGCATTAGTCACTTGTGGAATTTGGAGGGTATTTAGGGTTTTTGTGTTAAAACGGATGTTTTGCGAGATTAAATATTTATCAGTGCATGCATGTCCTAATTTATGTTCTTACATGTTCTATGATTGAGATTCTATCTAATTTGAATGAGTTGGTGATTGAAGATTGTGTATCCTCAAAATACGTTGTTATTAAAGATGAGGATGTTAAGGGGGAACTTTTTTTTTTTAAGCTAAAATCCAAAAATATTTGGAAATATAGGAGCTCCCCCAAACTATTTGGAAAAATAAGCTTATTGTCTGTTCGCAGTTACTAATTGCGAACAGATAGCTTAATGGGCTGAAGGCTGGGATTTTGGGCATCAGTTCTGCTCGCAGTTAGTAACTGCGAACAGACCAAAAAAGCAAAAACGATCTGTTCGCAGTTAGTAACTGCGAACTACTTGTTTAGTTTTTTTGGTCTGTTCGCAGTTACTAACTGCGAACAGAACTCATGCCTCAATACAAACCAGTAGCTTGTTTTGCGAGACATTCTCCATTTCCCCATTTCTTACATGTTCAATATAATTAAGTTAAGGTAATGAATTATATGTAAACATCAAAGTAACTAATTAAAATACTTAAAATACATAATTCATCGTCCAAAATACAAATACAACAAAAAATTGTTCAACTAAAAAAGAACACTAATTAACCACGTTGGCGTTGTGCACAACTACGCCTGTTATGTCCTGTGCCGTTGCATATGCCACATTTGAGACCTCTATCCGTACGATCATCCATCTCATTACGCAATCTCTTTGACCGTGGACGTCCCTTTGTTCTTACTCTACTAGTATCAGTAATCAGACGAGGGCCATTGTATTCCCTCCATTGAGTAGAGTCAAGCACAGGTTCAAATTGAGGCTCATAAGTCCTCATGTAGCTAGTTGTGCGAAAACGCCGATCGACAAAAGTGTCTTCAGATAAGCTATATGCAGAACATACAGCTAACACGTGTGAACAAGGATAGTGGAAAACTCGAACTTTTTTACAAGTGCAAGTGCGGTTTGAAAAGTTAACAGTGTAACGCTTTCCGCCTTTGCGTTCTATTCGTTCGCCTTTTCCGGTTGTGACTTCGTATTTGCCATTTGTTATGTCAAATGGCTCTACGCTGTGATATCGTGCTTTACGTCGATTTGCTTCTAATTTTCTCTCAACATAGACAGTGTACGGATGATTAGAAGCAAGTCATTCTCTAGCTATTTCCCTTTTTTTCACGAACCACTTGTTCACACGGTAAAAAGTAAGTTCAACAATAGCTGCAACGGGTAGGAATCTAGCACCTTTCATGACGCCGTTGAAGACCTCAGCCATGTTCGTGGTAGCATAGCCATATCGGTAACCCCCGTCAAATGCTATTGACCATTTCTCCATATCCATCTCACTTATGTATTTAAAAGCTTGTTCACTCATATGACGAATGCGCCTTAAACCTTTGCTTGCTTTATGTCTTTTTCGTTGATAAGCAGTAGCAATAAATAGTTTCTTCACCTCAACATTCTTAATGTGAGTATTCAAATTTGAAGCAACATGACAAATGCAAAAGCGATGGTATGCATCTGGAGGGGTCCACCCACTATTAACATCACTCATGGCAGTTATAATTCCAGGGTGGCGATTAGATATGACACATAAACCTCTCCTGTTGGTGACCCGGTGTCGAATACATGCCATAAACCAAGACCAGCTATCAACATTTTCTTCTTCGACAAGAGCAAATGCTAATGGCATAAGTTGATTGTTCCCATCGATGCCAATAGCAGTCAGTAGCTTTCCTTTGTATTTTCCACACAAATGAGTCCCAACAATGACAAGTACAGGAAGGCAATGCGCAAATCCATCAATGCAAGCTTGAATGCCTAAAATAACCTTTTGAAAACATTTACACCAGGGCGCTCTGATTTGTATACCCATTCCACAGCCATACCTGGGTGTGCATCTCTCAAAGCTTGCATGTAACGGGGGAGACGCTCGTATGACTCTTCCCAACTACCATAAATCTCTGCGATTGCAGCTTGCTTTCCAGTCCATGCTTTGAAGTAACTAATCCTGTGATGGTATGTTATGTTTACCATCTCAATGATCACACCAACCTTAAGAGTTGGATCCACCCGAACACATTCTCCATCATCTTCTAATTGATTATAAAAGAACAGTAAGACGATGTGAGTCTGTGTAGGTTGAACATTGTCACCTACATCAACAAGCACTAATTGTTGTTCACGTTCAAGCCCTCCATCATTACTTACTCTCTCATTATCAAGATAAGTTTCTTCCTCATTGAACACATATTGTTCAATAGAGCCGTGGTATTGTGGGCTAGAACTTGATTCGGTTCTAACATTATTAGTTGGGTCAGGTGCTAGAGACACAGGAGTGAACATTTGGGAAGGAGGGCGATCAAATTGGGTCAGGTGCTCCATCATTCTAGTGAATGATTGCATGAATGGAGCCGAAGAAGGGGCATTTTCATTGATATTTATAGGGACTTGTTCAATAAATATCTCCGTACTAGTACACCCCAAATTCCTAACAAGAGCCCACAAAGCATTCATTGAGTACTCATCATCAAGTGACACCACGGTAGATGTCGATTGGCTAGTAGGGTATTTCATTTTAAGTCTTAATTCTACCATATGTCTATCAAAACCACAAACTTTATACAACAACTCAACAAACTCACAAAGAGACATATCAATTCTTGCAACAATAGGTCTTAGACTTCCACCTTGATATATCACTACTTTATTATTTTCAACAATAACACCATTCCATCTACACATCAAAGGACAATCCATAACTAGAAGAACTTAGTACTCTAAAAATTAATAGGAAATTAGTTCAATGAGCCAATAAACATACCTTTAATAAGCAAAGTCAACAATGATATCTAAGGAAATAAGGGATGATAACAATTACACTAAAAATGGGGAAGAAGTTGAAAAAGGAAATATAGAATTTAGAGGATTAGGGTTTGTTTGTGAAAGAGGGAAAGAGGGAAATGGGCTCGAAAATAAGCTACTGGAATGTTATAAGTGTCGGAATTCTGTTCGCAGTTAGTAACTGCGAACTAAACAAAACAGCAAAAGGGTTGTTCGCAGTTACTAACTGCGAACAGAACAAAAACATGAAAATAGTCTGTTCGCAGTTACTAACTGCAAACAGAGCTGAAACACAAACCCTGCCCAAAACCCAGCCTTCAGCCCATTAAACTATCTGTTCGCAGTTAGTAACTGCGAACAACCAATAAGCTTATTTTTCCAAATAGTTTGGGGGAGCTCTTATATATCCAAATATTTTTGGATTTTAGCTTAAAAAAAAGTTCGTTAAGGGGATTATAGGGGATGAATGAAATGAAGTTATAGAGAAGAGAAAGCCAAATAAGTATATTGCATGTGGGCATCCTGTGCTACATATTGCGAGTTTGGTGGCCTCCATTAAAATATATGAGTTCTTACGATTGTCCGAAACTCAAAAACCTTCATATGGAAGGAGATGATGGTATGAATATCAAAGAAATAGTAGCAAACATTGCTTGGTAGGATTCTTCGGAGTGGACGAACCTGTTTTGTCTAGCAGACTTTAGAAGTGTGTCACTCAAATTCAAATTGATGATTTGTAAATTCTGCAAATGTAAAATAATTATAATGATTTTGTTAATTCAACATTTTCAACAATCCAAGATACTAAAAAATTTGAAAAATTTCAAGTGTCACAATTAAAGAGAGTTATGTTGAAAACTCATTTATTTGCTAAAGAAAAATAATATGGCATTTGATGTTGACCAATATCTCTAACTTTAAAGTATTTTTAACTAGCATTTATTTACAGTTAAATTGAGTAAGTTAGAGAATATAATAATATACTACATAATATATTGTTGAATTAATTTATACATATAACTGTCAAAATTGAGTATTTCTATTATATAATATCTTTGGTTTTTTTTTAATATCATATGTTTATATATTTCGATACTAAAAAAATCGTACATTGCACGAATTTCTGCACTATTTTTATATATTTACTGTGAATGGAACCTTGTTATTTTATGTTTCCTAACTGTAAAACTTATAATAACATTATTCTTTCTGCAGTTTAATGAAACTCTAGAATACTGATGAAATGCTTTCTGGAATATATTTATGCAAGACTCAACAACAACATTTCTATATTTTTCTTAACAAAACAACCTTCATAAACCTCTAACGGCCTGTTTTGTTAGTGGTACTAACGGTGGTAAAGAGAATGATTTATAGTGTAAAACTTCGTCAAAAGTTTCATGTTATTCCCATGGTGATTAAACCTTGATCACAAAAAAAGAATTTTGTTTACAAATTTCCATTACCACCTAATACCACATTTCCCAATGGTAATGCATTGGAATGAATTTTATGAAGAAAATAATATGATTGAAGTTGGACACGCACGACTATCAATGTAGCTAAGAGATTTTCTACCAAAATTAGGCTATAGATCATTCCCATTACCACCATTTAGTACCACTAACCAAACAGGCCGTGACATAGCGATTTATAAATTGTTGTCACTTAGCAGTTTAGCTAACAAAGTTTCCCTAATGAAGAAATTATATTCCCAATTCTATGTTATAAATAAATCGCTATGTGGCATAGCAGTTTAATGTAAATGATAAACGGTTATGTGACTTAAAGTTTTATATATGAAAATTGAAAAAGCAACATGCCATTCTATATGAACAATTGAGTCGGAAATAAGTTTGATCTAAAGTAAAGTCAGAATTAAGTTTTGGTTTATTTAGTACTAGTATAAGTTTGAGAAAAGATTTGTATGTTAGTTTGGGAAAATAAGAGATAGTGAAAGTATTGACCATAGGCTATACATAGGAGCTAGATTAAACAATGTCTTTCATGTAACATACTCTTGTTGGCTGTAACATCACTTATCTTATCCTTAACATCCCCTCAAGCTTGAACTTGATTTGTTAACCAACTACATAAAAGGGAGCACTTTGCTACGAACATCAGCAAGCTAAGTAAACAAAATAAGACACTCTAGTAATTTATATCGAGTGAAGTGGCAGTCCACTTGCATATGCTTTGTACACTCATGCAAAACTGTGTTATAGGTGATGTAGATGGCAGACTTGTTGTCACAATATAGGAGTATAACTTAATAAGACATAAAAAGTTATAATGCTCTTATTTTATTTCGTGGATAATACTAGAAAATTTGACGTATCATAAAAAGCGATTTTGGTTCTAGCACTTGATCCTAGATTTGGTCTTCGTAAAGATGTTGGCGTTGATATTAGGACTTGATCATCCAATATGAGTGATCCCATTCCCCACCAAGCTTGACTACATTTAATACTGTGCAACTTTGTGGCATTCGTTTTGTTCAAGCAAAAACTGCTAACTGCCTAACTGGTAAGCTTGTCAAGCCATTCAAAATAATGTTCAAGGCTCACAAGTTGTAGTGTTTTTAACTTGGGTAATAAATCAGTCTCACCAGACACATGACATCTTTTTTGTATTCTGAACTGTTGTAGCTTTCTCAGATTTTTGGGTAATAAATCAGTCTCAATTAATGGTAAGTTTTTTGGCTGGTTTTCAAAGGTGGGTTTATGGTAAGTATTTTATGGCTTGGGTGGATGAGGAAAATATGGTTTCGGTGGGGTTGTATTTGTGGGTATTGTGAGTAATTTTTTGGTGGATTTTTGGTGTATCTGGGTCCCATTTGATGTTGCCCTCCATAAAACTTGGCCCAATCTTTGTGTTCAATTTTTTTGGCCCATTCCATGGCCACATTAACATTATGTGGGTCCATCAACCTCAGCTCACATTTAACTTCCTCCTTGAGACCATTAATGAATACTCCAACCGTAATTTCACTCGGTATTTTTCCAACGAGGCTAGTTTCTCCACTAACTCCTTACAATAATTCGCTACTCCTCCTTCCTGTCTCACAGCTGCCCATTGTTCTACCAACCCATCACGCCTATGAGGATGGAAACGGTTAATCAACAAGTATTTGAGTTCTCGCCAACTCGTGATGGGTTCCTCTTGGTCGGCCCAACGAAACCAAAACCAAGCGTCACCCTCCAAATTTGATACAGCAGACTCTATCTTATCCTCTTCTGAAACATTATAGTGAGTAAAATACCTTTCAGCTCTTTGAATCCAGCTATCCGGATTTGGTCCAGCGAACATAGGAAGTTCTATTCGCCTCAATCTTCTCGGTCCGTACTCATCTCGGTTCCTTACATTTCCTCCAAAATCGAGTAACGGGGTTCCCCTTAAAGGGGTAAAAGTTTGAGGAGGGTTACCCAAAATGCTAGGTTGTACCTGTGCTCTCATACTACCATTTAGCAATTGTTGAATGGACTCTTGCATCCTTAGCTGGTTTTCAACCATCGTCGCCAAGGATTTGTCCAGGTTAGTACATCTTGTTTCCAGCATGGATTGATTTTTGGCCAGTTTTTCTTCCAGCTACCCAATTTCAGCGTGGATTTGGGCGAATACTGTTTGACTGAGACCTTCAAATTCCATTTCGAGTTGTTCAATACGCTGTTGGTTAGTTAGATTTCCCATTACAGCAGAGAAATTGTTTGGCTCTGATACCACGTTGTGGTGAACCTGATTTTACTACAGCAGAAGTACTAGAAAAAGAGCAGAAAAGAAGGAAGAAAAAGAGAAGTAGAATATAGAAGAACAGAGAGAAGGAAGATAAGTAAAGAAAAGTAAGAGAGAAAAGGGGAATGTTTGTATATTAATTTTTGTGATGCCTAAACCCATTATTACATCATGATATATATAGCTAAACAAAGCCTAAAAGCTTGTTGCTAAGAGTTGGTTACAAAAAGATTCCCTTTCTAGAAGATTTCCTTTGCCTTAACAAAATTCTGTTATGCACCAGCTCAACAATTTGCTTTACGCCTTTTGTAGACAACCATTTGCTTTGCTGGTTCTGGATTCATCACACACACCCATCAGCTTAAAAGGCGAGCTAAAATAAGAAATTTAAGCTAATCATTAAAATTTAATAATAAAATAGGTACACTTTGAGTTTGAGATAAAACAGAAAGGGTGGGAACTGAGAAGGAAAGGGTAGAGAAAGAGTTTTTCCAAATCATTCAATTATGCTTAAGATTTGTTTTCTCAGAAATCGTAAAGAATATTTCTTTGAATTCTTTCCTTTCCTGATTAGCAATCGAATGTATTGGAAATATAATGCAAATACAAATAAAATAAACCGATTTGTATTTTCCTTATGTGGATGGCAATGGAACTCCTTACTTTCTAAATCCCCAAAAAAGACACCATGAAGATAAGATTGCGAGTTTGCGACAATAAATTAATGTCGCTCGAAAACTCGATATTTGTAGGAGGCATTCATACACTTTCCTATTGTGATATTTCTCCCACAAAGGTGAATGGGATGATGATGAAATTCACTATGAGATATAACGTACACAACAATATAGTAGCACAAAGGACATTACAAAAATAAAGACAAGTATTGTAGATGGATAATAAACTTATGATAATGTATAAATAGTTTATAACAGTCTTTATACACAACATGCAAAAGAGAAGCATGAACAATGTATGTTCATAAATTAATTCAGAAAATGTATTTAAAAATGATGGGTGGAATTCCATTTGCATACTACCTCTAATTATAGAGTAAAGTGTCAACCAATGCCTTCTTACAAAATAAGGGTGTTTCATTAAACAAAGCCTGTGAACCAAAAGGTTGATTCACCAAAGCTTATCAATGAATCAATAATGATTCATCACTATTATTGATTCATCATTATTATTCACCAAAAGTAGTTATATACATTAGTGATGATTGATAACAAACAACACTAAAGAAATAAACTAACAAAACCGCAAAAACAAGACAGGGGACAGGTGATGAGCTATCGCAGCCTGGCGACGAGTCGTCGCCAATAAAGCCGACTTGACTTCCACCCAAACGTTGGCTCGGCTTTGGGTTTATCTCATTTTGAGACCCTTCTTTAAACAAGCGATGACTTCTTGTTGCTTTCCCACTGTTTTCCAATTTGTGTTTTTATTTACTAGGCATATTTTGGACTTGCTATATTTTGCATATTTTCTCATTACTTTACTTAATATATAGTATATATAATCTAAGTTTTTATATAATCTAAATGTCCAACATTCCTCCCCCATTTAGAGTATAACCAGACCTACTCCTTTACAAAATAAGTAAATAATCTCGTTTTATGCATCAACGCTAATGTCCCTACAGATTGAATTAACGCCTAGTATAAAACTCTTTACACATAAAACCAATAACACATAGTCATTTACCTTAACAAATTATATAGGGTCGTGTCCATCTCTATTCATAAGATTATCATAGTCGGATATGCCAATCTTGACTATTGAAATGACCAAAACTTCCAACTTATATAGGTAGGTTCTCACTACGTAAAACATATCCCTGTGACTGAATATCACCAAGAGCTCTGCAACCCTTAACCTTGAGAACTTTATAAGACGACTATCTTGTCATCACGGTCCAAAGCAACTATGAATCATTCATCCTTATTTCTTCCAAAGTCTGATAGGATTTTACCACATTTAATTCAAGACACAATGCTACTTGTGTGTGAATTGAGACTTTCCTTTAAACTTTCCTTGTCATCGGGGTTACTAGTAAATCTACTCAATTTACCAACCGTAAATGATATGTCTAGCCTTATACATGTCATAGCATACATCAAAGATACTATGACCTTTAAATACTCCAATTGTGAAATTGGTTGTCTAGTATGTCTAGCAAAGTTCATACCCTTGTTCCATGGGGCTTGAGATTGGAGTCGAGTCTAGTATACCAAATCGATAAGCACTTTCTCAATGTAATGAGATTAATTTAGCTTAATTCGACTACCATCTCTTCTGATCTTAATGCCTAAGATCACATCGGCCTCCCCCATATCCTTGATTTGGAAGCATTTAGACAAAAAATTTCATTGCCACTTGGACTTGTACTAAACTAGTACCAAAGATGATCATGTCATCCACATATAAGCAAATGATAACTCCATTCCCGTGGTTATCAGATTTTGCTATAACCACATATCCTTGGTCATCAAGTTCCCGTATAAAATTGTGGTTTTAATATCCATTAAATGGATCTCTAGATAATAAATTTTAGCCAATGCTACCAACAACCTGATGATGGTTGTCCTTACAACAGGTGTATATGTATCGAAGTGATCGATACCCAGCTTTTGCTAAAGCCTTGTGCCACTAAACGGGCCTTAAACTTATCAATAGTTTATCATTTTCTTGATTGCATCTGTAGAACTCAATGGTTTTTCCAAACTAGATATAATTCAATTTTCTTTTTGAAGATTAACATTTCAAACTAGATATAATTCCCTTAGTGTGCAATTTTCTTGAAAATGATAAACATTTCAAACTAGATATAATTCAATCTCTTTGTCTAAAACTAAGACAAATGTTATAGTTAAAATACTATCTTTTTGAAGATTGATTCAGTATAACTAACTTGAGATAAATAAGGAATAAAAGCATCATGTTCTCAACGACTAGTTTGAAGACGTGGCCTACATAGAGAAGCTTCATTCAAGAATTGAAGAACATAGAACAGAAGGGATAAGATACCAACAACACAACTTACAATTGCTATCTAATATCTTTAACAGTCTAAAAAGAGTTGTAAATCTTGTTCTTCATTGTTCATCTAACTCTCACAATTGTAATAGGTTTTGAAAGTCTAAAAGAGAGTTAGAATTATAATTTCATTTTACACCTTAAAGTTTCTGAATACTTGTAGAAGTATTCGTTTGTAATCTCTATTGTGTTATTTTAGGTTTAAGTCTTTAATTAAAGGGAACTTGTAGATCATTCTTCAAAGGGAAGAACGCGGTGGGAGAAAATAAAGAGATCTTCTTAGTGACTAGGGTTCATTAATAAAAGGTATTGAATCCATAGTGTAAAAATGCAGTAACGGTTGCAATCACGGCAACGGAACACTGATGTGGTAATGAAAGTGATGCAGTTAGCATATCGACTAAATATCGAACAAACCTATAAGATATCCCTTGATTAGGGATGGCAATTCAGTCCGAATCCGACCCTAGTCCGACTCGATCCAAGGAAAATAATCTGATTCGAGTCCGAGGAAAGAGTCATCCGACTCTGACTCCGACTTTACGATCCGAATCCGAGTTAGAGACGGACCGGAGTTGGACCTTATCAAAAATCTGAGACTCCGACCCGACTCCGACCCTTAAGGACATTCGACTTTGAATTTGACTTTTACACTAATATTTTATTTCCTTTAAAACTCTAAATGTGACTAATTTAAGCTCTCTCTCATACTAATTGTAAGTTTCGATTTTGAAAAACTACTTGATATTTTTATTTAGATTAATGAATCAAGATAAGACAAATGAAATCAAGAAAAATTAAATACGCCAAATTATAATACGAGAAAATTTTGTTAAATTTTAGTAGTTGGATTAATTCTCTTGTTAAAATTAACTTCAAATTAAAGTACATCTTTTTTTGTTAAATTGTATTTGAAAAATATATTTTGTAATTTTATATGCTTTAAAATCATTACTACAATATCACAACGATACTGATTGATAATAATCCAACTCTACATCCGATTCCGTTGGAGATCCGAGAGTTTGAGTCGGGGCAAACTTGGAATATGCATAATCCGACTCCGAGTGGAGGTGGTCCGAAAACAAAAGTCCAACTATTATCCGGAGCAAAGTCGGAGTATGTATAATCCGAGCCGAGTCCGACCCATTGCCATCCCTACCCTTGATGCGGCCCAAAACGCGATTTTTTTACACCTTTACAACGGTGAAAATATCGGTTTGTTTTGTTTTGAAAACCTTTACAGCGCGAGCAATGCAATGCGATGTGGCCTTATTTTTATTCTTTGGTTGAATCCTAAAAGTTGGAAAAGAATCCATAGGCGAGGAGTAGGCTATTGATAGCTAAACCTTTATAACAAATATTTTTTTTTGTCTAAGCTAAATTCCGTACTTAAGTTTTTGTTTGTTTATCGTCATAACATATAGTTTCCAAAAAAGTTTTAAAAACTTTTTTTAAGGTCTTACAAGCTCTCGATGTAACTTTCCAGACAAAATTTTAAAAGGCCATACTCTATTTACCCCCTCTAGAGATGTTTTTACATCTCCTATCAACCTTCAAAAGCCACCAAAGTATCAAAGTTAACAGGTTCAGGCCAAAAACGCAAAACTTCAACCATTTAACCGAAAATTCCGACGACTAAAATAGTCGGAATTTTGTGTCTTGGCCTGAACCTGTAAACTTTGATACTTTGACAATTGTAGTTCACAAAAAAACAAAACACATTGAGGATGTAATTCGTAAAAATGCTAAACTTTAAGGCTATAATTCACAAATTATTCTAAATCAAACCAATAGTACTTTGTAAACTTGTTTTTACAGCGTTAAACTTTCCAGCCCCTTAAAGCAACCACCTTTGCACGTTTGTTGTTCGATTAAGATGTCTCCAAATTCTTCCACAGGTAGAGAGTCCTTCTGATGATAGGATCTGCTGAAAAACCTTCAGCATATGCACTGATTGCGTTCAACAAGGCAGTGAACTTCTCTCCATCATCCTGTAATTATGCAGTAACCCTTACGAAATCAGCGATACATATATATGACAAAAATTACATTTCAGATATAATACCGCCTTTTTCACATTATTTACGTCACCTTTCACTTGTTAATTAGAAAATAACATGCATCATATCATATGTTACTTAAGAACACGGTTCAACATTGATAACATTTCCGAGATAACAAGCAGAGGAAGAAATTCGAAAGAAACTGTTAAAGTGGGGATCAAATCCTAGAAATTTTTCTTACATTTCATATTTGCACAACATGCTATTATCCTAATGCCATTAAAGCGACACCCACCTAAGCGCAATTTATGTTTTAAATGTACGCAACCTCTAACAAAAATAATGTAGTTTTCAATTGACCTTTGATAGCAAACACCATCTCCAACGTCACATAAATAAGCACACATGATCTAGTGAGCCACTTTACTGATGTGAAATCAAAGATCTTGAGATTTTTAACTCTCTCGAAAATGGAGCCTAAATGTCATATTTGACATCCCAAATTGCATGTCCGCAAAGACTGACACAACATGGTGTGCACAGAAAACAATCTCAAATTAAACTCAGTAACTGATTCCAGTATCAACTATGCACCAAGTAACTTTGCCAAAAACAACTCGGTATCATACCAACCTCTGGCTTTCGAAAGAACAGGTCAGTTGTAGCAAATGGAACAAGATAATGAGGAAGATCAGAACGTAAAATTGCCTGCAAGATAATCATATGTTAGTAAAGCAACAATGTGCATATGGAAGATATCATGAATTTTTCAACCAATTCCTTGCTCACAAAATTAAAAATCTCAGCAAAACACTAGCAGAAGATACTAAGATATCACAATAAGATATACATGTCTTGAAAGAAGTTTTTACCAGAGTTGTCAGAAAAGATACAACAAGTTCATCTAATTGAAGTAAAGCATTTTTTCTGCTTAGAAACAGAACAATCAAGTTGCAACTCTTAGAACCCATAACAACATTTTAAAATTTAAAATCACACCAAAAAGTTCAAGAATAAAATGTTTGTGCCCGGATTATTATAAGATACGTATCAGCTGTCGACTAATAAAAATTCTCACTCGCATAATTCGCCGCATTCTTGGTTATTATCTCAGGGAATGAAAAGATGAAGGGGGCATTAATGTACCATTTAACCCCATTAATATATTAGACTTTACACCATTAGCTATTTAATATCTAGATAATTTTATTAACAACGTTTTGGAACAAGAAAAAGGGAAAAATTAACTAATATGAGTGGTAGTAGCTATTATAGATTACAAAAAGCATAGTGAATACAATTACCAGTTCTTTACTCATGCGAGCGAGATCGGTACTTGAAATTAGAGCCTACAAAAAAAGAGTGAAGTGGGATGTAATTAAAAGAATGCAAACAAATTGAGAAATATATAGCAACAAGGAAAACATGCCTTAAATACATTAGAAAATTCTAGCAGCCCTGTTGCATCAGAAATCGGAAAAGCAAGTAGCCAACATAATTGGCTCACTAAAACATAGAATAGAGTGCAAGCAACAACATGATTACATTTTGATCTTCTTACCTTATGGGCCTGCAGATATTGAATTTCACACGACAGCTCACTAAAAGGACAACAAAGTTCCTAGTAGAAGACAACTAAACATCGCCTTAGGTGTGCTTCAAAGTTCATATTATAGTCCCTATGTTCTAAATTATTCCCTATGCAAACTAATTAGGTTTTGAAGGGTGTCATGTCATTGAGTGGGGTTGATGAGGAAAAATAAAAGATAGCAGGGCCAAGTGATTAAGGGACTATCATCTACGATATATGCAATGAGACGAACCAATCATAAAAGTGATTAAAGGACTATCATCTATTCAACACAACAAGCTCTTGATTCTAGTTAAATGGCATTATCAGAAATCCGGCAAAATTATGCAACTTAAACCGGAAATCACACTATGAATCCCCTTCAAACTAAAAGAAGGAAATAAAAAAGCTCCGAGTGAAAACCGGAGGTGCACCTTATTAAAAATCCGAAACTCCGACCCGACTTCGACCCTGAAGGACATCCGACTTTGAATTTGACTTTTACACTAATATTTTGTTTCCTTTAAAGCTCTAGATGTGACTAATTCAAGCTCTCTCTTATACTAATTGTAATTTTCAATTTTGAAAAGTTACTTAGTATTTTTATTTAGATTAATGAATCAATATAAGACAAATGAAATCAAGAGAAATGAAATACGCCTAATCAAAATATGAGAATATTTTGTTAAATTTTAGTAGTAGGATTATTTTTGTTGTTAAAATTGAATTCAAATTAGAGTACATATTTATTTGTTAATTTGTATATGAAAAATATCTTTTGTTAATTTTGTATGCTTTAAAATCATTAGTTAAATATCACAACGACACTGTTTGATAATAATCCGACTCTGCATTCGACTCCATTGGAGATCCGAGAGTCCGAGTCGGGGCAAACTTGGAGTAAGTATAATCTGACTCCGAGTGGAGATGAACTGAAAACAAAAGTCCGACTATTATCCGGAGCAAAGTCGAAGTATGTATAATCCAAGCCGAGTCCGACCCATTGCCATCCCTAGCTAAAACCATTGTCAGCATGTTTGTGAATGAATGCCTCCAAAATGCATTTTAATCGCATTTAGCAAGTATATCATTTAACTAGCCTATCAAATAAATCTAACAAGCCTTCAGAATTTCACTTAAATATATACCTCTCTTATATGATCTTGTCGCACTTTATCAACATTAGACAACAATTCTTCCAGAGAACCAAATTCTGTTATCAACTGAACTGCATTCACTTCCCCTATTCCTGTTACCCCTGTATAAGAAGTTGCTCGTATTGTTAGAATCTTATAACAGACATCAATGGCCAATAAAAAGACATTGACACCCGGTGATGAGTAAAGGAGATTCTTGAACTTTCAAATCTAACCTGGGATATTATCACTTTTATCACCAACAAGTGCAACAACATCAACAAACTGCGAAGGAGTTAGAGTTCCATATCTTTTGGCAAAATCCTCCAAGCCAAATGAGACCATCCTGCACAACCCCAAAAATACCAGAATGAACAACAGAGAAACTCTGAGTGCAATTAAGAGGATAACAAGCCAGTACTTCAATAACATTCATCTTCCACATGTATTTTTAGCAGCTGATAATGAGTAAAATGGGAAATCCTATTATTACATTAACTTCAAGAAGCACCAGAATATTGGATTGGGCATGTGCAACATCCATCAAAAGGTTGCATCAATAAGTAGGTGTTAAAGTTATTCAGATGAAAACCAACAACCGAACCAAATCAACCCATTAAAAATTTTTTGGTTTGTGTTTTTAAAAATTATTTTTAAGATTTGGATTGGAAAATTGAAGACCAACTTTAGATTCCGTTTGACAAATTAAAAACTCTTTAAAAGTATATGATCAAGAAACTCTAGACAATGGAATATGGATACACAACAAATTCAAGAAAAGAGTAAAAAGAAGAGTAGGAAGTGTGTGGATAAAGAAAATTCCATCAATAGTGTGGATCAAGCATAGAAAACACATAACATTAACTGCTCATCAGTAAATTAGTATTGTAGGTAAAAAGAGCTATAAACCCATTTCTAACTTCACTGTAAAACATTAATCAAGTCTGGCGCCAAAAGACGGCGAAGCTGCACTGCTATTCTGAGCACGTCACAGGCACCAATATTAGCATTGGCAACTAAGGCAATCATTTTCATTTAAGAAGACCACTCCGATTGTTCACTTGTTTGCATGATGCATGCTTCTAATCTAACAGATTACAGGCATTTAATTTGGAATAAATACACCATGAGTGACACTTTTATTGATAATTGCTTATGTGTTCAAAGTTGAAGGAAGATGTAACAGCCAATAACCATTGCTCGCCATAACTAGACTTTTCTTGGTTCTATTAATAGCTATCACTGTTTTTAGCTATGCATGACAAAAACATTTGCTATCCTATTTAATCTGTGTCAATTATGATATATGTTTTTCAAATGGAAGATACAAAACCTCATATTAAAATGCATCGAGTCATCATGTGTATGCC
>CM033464.1:5965602-6005602 GCA_019425755.1 Amaranthus cruentus
CATCATATATATAAAAATTCCTAATTTGCATTATATATATATATATATATATATATATATATATATATATATATATATATATATATATATATATATATATATATATATATATATATATATATATATATATATATATATATATATATATAATATACATACATATATAAACAAACACGGGTTCTAGAGAGAGAGAGTGCTGGGAGATTAATGGGCTTCTAGCCGTTAAATTACCGGCTACCTCATTCCGTCAAGATTTCGGCTACTCTGCAACTTTTCCGGTCTTATGAGAGGTGGAAGAGGGCCTAGAGGGAGAGGAGAAGACTCGAGAGCTTCCGGCATGGCAACACGAAGCAGTACTGAAAAAATGGGTTCTATAGATTCAGAATCCACCGACAAATCAGAAAATTTCGACCCACCATTGAACCGAACAAAAACCAGTGAGGTAGAGAAGGTAAATGAGGTTATTAGGGAAGGAAAAATCTTGCCTTTGGAAGATGAATTGGAGAAAATGAAAAATCAATTGAAGCAAATGCAACTGAAAATTCTGCAAATGGAGGGTTCGACATTGACGGCTCAGCCGATGGAACAACCTGAACATGTAACACCTCGCTATTTTCCCGATATGTTTAATTATTTACTCGTAATATTACTTTATATAAATAATATTTTTTTTAATTATTTATTTTGGGCTTGACCATGAGATTTCAATCCTTTTGACTATTAAAATTATTTTGGGCCCAAACTTTTTTCTTAACCCATTAAAAAAAAATAATAGGGTCTTTTGGTGTGGTTTGTAACCCCCATTTGAGTAACTGAAAGATCATGACAATAATTCCTTCTAATTATACTCTTTTAATTCCTTAATCATCTTTTTTATTTTTGCTTTCCTTTCTTCCTAAAGTTTTTAAGAAAACTCTCTCAAATTCCTAGAAACCTCAAGAAAATACTCACAAAACTCTAGCAAGCCACATGCCTAGTCCCTTCTTGTAACCTTTATTTTTGGTGTTTTTCATATAATTGTAATTTGTAAGTATAAATCTCCATTTATTTTTATATTAAGTTTAAATTAAATTATGTGATTTGTGAGTTTTTGATACATGGACATTTCTTTCATGATTTAAAGTGATGGTATGAATTTTATATATGCCTTGTCAAATTTTAGTGTAAGATGTTTTGTTGTAAGATTTATTTTTTTTATATGAGTATGTTAAATTAAGATGATGGGTAAATATATAAAAAAATAATAAGAATAGCAACACATATGTAAATTAGGGTTGTTCATGGAGAAATTTGTGTTGTAGTATGAGGAATTATTTTTGTGTGGTATGTAAATTCTAATGTGTTGATGAATGATTTGTTTAGGAAAAATTGTATTTGTAAGAAATGAATTATTTTGGAATTATGAAAATGATTTTTAATATGTGGGCATGAGTTTATGATTTTGATGGTATGAATTTAATAGGAAATGTAAACATTGAAATTTGTATGTATTTTTAATAAAAATTGATAAAATCCCGTAGGTTTTGAAAATGGTGAAAAAAGTGTGTTTTTGGAGCATTTTTGGCGTTGAAATTAAGTTAAAAATACTTATACTGTGTTATAAATTATGAAAATTGGTACCCGGGTGTTTTGATGCCTTCCGGACGCAACGGTGAAGTCGGATTTTCAGTTTGACAGTGTTAAGTCACGTTTCTTGACAGATTATGTATGCTGTCCTATTTTGTGCGTTTACCATGTTATAGTATGTGATAGATGTTCATGATGTTTGTGGTATTATAAGTGTGGTAGTAGTTATATGTATGTGTTATGGTTGATTTGAGGAAAGTGTGTATGTGTGCTTATTTCCCGAATACGATTGAACCTTGTAGGAAGTCGATTCGTGACGGGAAATTGATTAAGACGTTTGAGAATTGGTTATCTTGTTTAAGGTACGTACACGCAGCATAGAATTATAGTATATATTACGTACCATATGATAATGGTAACAAAGGTAAAGTATGTGCATGTAGTATGAATATTGATACGCTTCCGAATAAGTTATTTCATTATAACATTTTAATAAGCAGAGGTAGTATGACCTCACTAACTTGAAAGTGGACGTAGTATGACGTAAATTGGTGGAATGAATTACTCGCGGCCTTTGGAGCCTATGAGCCACCGCGGGGGTATGCGTACTTAACCATAGACACCGAAGTAGGACGTGTGTCTTTGGTAGAGACTTGCTTAGGGGTTAGCTCCCCCTAAAGTATTGTCTCGCCTATGGAGTTTGAAGTGGTACCAGCAGTATGGCTGGAATAGATATAGCAGTATGGCTGAAAAAGATACAGCAGTATGGCTGACTAACTTAAACAATAAATTATTGAAGTTAATATCTTTAAATTTATCGTACTCGAATTAATTGAATTACGATCTCTGCTGACGTGTACTTTTTGGTCTTAACGATCCTGCGATGATGTCGTTTCCTCCTTGGATAATGACTAGCAGTAAGTTAATTGCAGGTATGGGGAGTGAGGATTATTCTGGGAGAAATAAACTGTTAGAATCAGTAGTTGCTATGAACTTAAATTTAATACTTTCAAATGTTTGGTTTTTATGAGGCGATGACGCTCTCAAGTTGTAATAAGTAGAACTACCCTTTCAAACTTATCCGCTGCTTAATCTTTATTTATGTCTGGTAGAATATAATAGCACTATTAGAACTCGGTCCACAAGTTTTGTTTTGTATGCATCCGTTTTAACTACCCGTTTAACGCCCTGGTTTGACTCGAACTGTATTTGGTTCTTCAAAAAGTCTTTTTCTCTTTTAAAACGATACGAGTTAAACTACAGGATGTTACAGAACAGGTGCAGGGTGGGGAGTATTTTCCAGCCTTGGGAAGTGGCACTAGCAGCCTAGTGCAGCAGCCTAACACGAACTGGAAGAGCAAGGCAGTAACTGGAGAAGCAACTCACAAAGAAGGACTGAATACCCCTTCACTGAGCAACAATCTGGAACCTGCTAACACCACTCCAACAGAAATGACTTCCCAATTGACCTCGTGGAGGGACAAGGTAACTAGCTCTAAAACCCCTGTTGGTATGCCTCTAAAATATGTGCCTCCTACGGTTGAAAATGGTAATCAAATAGTGCATATTGAATCTCATGATGCTGTTGATTTAGTCAAAATTTGGGAACGTGGTGTGGTTGTCTATGTTGTTGGTGGCAATGTTTCGGTAGATATTCTTAGAGGATACATTCATAAGCATTGGTCCTATGTAGGTATGACTGCTATACATAACCATGAAGAGGGATACTCTATACTGAGGTTTAATACAGAGAATGAATGTGATGAGGTTCTTAAAGGAGGTCCATATTTTCTAAACAGAGCTCCCTTGATTGTGAAGAAGTGGAGCGTGAATTTTGATTTTAAGGAAGAAATTATGAGAGTCATCCCAGTGTGGATAAGATTACCTAATCTTCCCCTTCACTGTTGGGGAGAGGACACTCTCAGTAGGATAGTTAGTGCAGTTGGAGTCCCGGTCCTTGCAGATGAATGCACCGCAAAACAATTGAAAGTGTCATATGCTAGAGTGCTTGTAGAAGTGGATATCACCCAGGAATTTGTTAAAGAGGTCAGAGTACGAGATAATACGGGGCGGGAATTTGTGCAAAATGCAATCCTAGAGTGGAAACCGTTCTTCTGCAGGAAGTGCAATAAGATGGGACATGAATGTAAAAATACAAATACTGAAATCCATGCTCAATAGACAATAAAAGGGAATGAGGAGAGTAATTCGATGCGAGATAACAGTTATGGATTCCTACCTCCATAGCTAAAGTTATACAGGGGGTCACTAATATTTCTGATCTACGGAATAGATTGACTAGTAACCAAGACAATGATGATGAACCAGCTACTGATGAGGGATGTGCGACTCAGGTAGAGAGTATACCTACTGACCAAGGTGCAGCTGCTGCTACTGTACCTATGCAGATAGTGAACACCAACACGAGGCAAGAGGATGGAATGGAGCAGGGGATGACACCTGTAGCTCCAAGTAAGGCTGCGCGTAGGAGGCAACAGAAACCCACAAGCAGCAGTCATAGTGTTACTCAGGTTGAGACTCAGACTATAGATGCTCGAATTCCACTGGATAATGGCACAACAGAAGACACAGAAAATAAGGACGGAAACCCTAAAATTCCCTCCCTGCAATGATTATTGTTTCTTGGAACGTAAGGGGCATGAATAGCCCCATAAAAATCAAGGAAATTAAGAACTTCCTTGAGAGCAAGAATGTTAGTGTGGTAGGTTTGTTGGAGACGAAAGTCAAAGAAGCAAATGCAAAGAAAATCCAAAAGAAATTGGGTAATAAGTGGAATTGGTGTACGAATTACGCAAACCATGAGAAGGGCAGAGTGTGGGTTGGTTGGAGACATGAGAGATGCAGGTTGGATCATTGTGGTACGCACCAAAAGTTCTTGGCTACTAGAATTACTCCCATTAATTCAAACACTTGTTTCTACGTCACATTTGTGTATGGTCTGCATAGTGTGCAAGCTCGTAGAGATATGTGGAAGGAGTTGGAAAATTTGGACTACAACTCAGTGTGTTTATTTATGGGAGATTTTAATGCAATTTTCAAAGATGAGCATAGGCAGAATGGTTCGCAAGTGTCTACTTATGAAACTTTTGACATGCTTTAGTGGCTAGACCGCAAGGATCTTCACCCGCTAACTGAGAAAGGTCACAAGTATTCATGGACTAACAGAGAGGAGGGAGAGAATCGTACTCTTACAAAGATAGATCATGCAATAGGGAACCTCCAGTGGTTAAATAGCTTCAGCCATGCGAATGTCCTTTATGCTAATTCTCAAACTTCCGACCATACTCCTTTGATATTGAACCTCACAGAATATAGCCAGAATCAGAGCAAGCCGTTCTGTTTCTTCAATTACTTGTGTGATCATCAGGACTTCCTTAGGGTGGTTGAAGAAGCTTGGAAAATTAAAGTCAAGGGTAAGGGTCTTCAGAAATTTTGGTACAGGATGAATAATGTTAAAACCAGCCTGAAAACGCTTCACAGCAAAGAGTTCGCGGGGATAAAGGAAAGAATTACTTAGTGGGAGGAGACTCTAGGAAACATCCAAAGCAATTTGCAATCCAGCCCCACAAGGGTAGAGCTTCACAAGCAGGAAAAAGAGGCCACTAACCAGGTGAGGAAGTGGAGGAAAATTGAACACAAGGCTCTTCACCAGAAATCCAGGATTCATTGGATGAAGGAGGGAGACCAAGCTACTTCCATGCCGCTATCAAAGAGAGACTGTCTTCCAACAACATTCATGAGCTCCAGGATAAGGGAGGCAATTGGCTTAGAAACTCCCAGGACATCCAGAAGGAAATTACCCAATTCTATCAGAGCCTCCAGGGAACTCCAACCCCCAACCTTGAGGCGATCGACAGGAGAGTTATGAGAGTAGGCCCCAAATCAGCAATCTAAACAGCCAGGGTCTTATCCAGGATGTGACTGAAGAGGAAATCAAAGAAGCTCTTTTTGGGATGAATGACAACAAAGCTCCGGGCATCGATGGGTTCAATGCTTGTTTTTTTAAGAGGACATGGACTATCATAAAAGAGGACCTCATCAACGCTGTCAAAGAGTTTTTCCACAACAACTCTTTCTTCCCCCCTTACAACTGCACCTCAGTTACCCTTATTCCCAAAACATCCAACGCCAATAGAATTGGCGATTTCAGACCTATTGCTTGCTGCACTGTCATCTACAAAGTCATTTCCAGAGTGCTTGCAGGAAGACAACATCCTCCTCGCAGCAGAGCTCATCAAAGGGTACAACCGCAAGAATAATAGTCCTAGATGCATGATTAAAATGGACCTTCGGAAAGCTTATGACTCAATTAGCTGGGAGTTCCTTTTTTCGGTTATGGGTGAAATGGGCTTTCCCCCTCGGTTCGTTGACTGGATCAAGGCTTGTGTCTCCACTGTTACTTTCTCCATCCTGGTAAACGGCATGCCACTAAAACCCTTTGATGCTAAGAAGGGTTTACGCCAAGGTGATCCTATCTCCCCGTACCTTTTCGCCATTGCTATGGAGTATCTTTCTAGGCTCATGCATAATCAGAGTGATACCGCTAGCTTCCATTTCCACCCCAGATGCAAGCTTGCGCGCATTACTCACCTCCTCTTTGCAAACGATCTTCTCATGTTTTGTAGAGCGGATATTTCTTCTATCCAGAGCATGATGTGCACTTTCCAGAAATTTTCAAAAGCCTCGGAGCTTGAGGCGAACAACAGCAAAAGTAATATTTATGTGTCAGGAGTTGATAACCAGTACAAAGAGCAGCTGCTCCAGTTTTTACAAATGCCTGAAGGCACATTCCCTTTCAGATACTTAGGAGTTCCCCTTCACTCCAAGAAGCTGAACTCGCGTGACTGTAGGCCACTAGTGGATAAAATTGTTGGTAAGATCGGGTACTGGTCGTCTCGTCTCCTTTCTTATGCAGGTAGGGTCCAGCTAATTCGTAGCGTGATTGGGGGTATGCATAATTTTTGGGCCCAAATCTTCTGCCTTCCTAAAAAGGTGATCAAAATGGTGGAGAACAACTGTAGGGCGTTCATCTGGACTGGCAAAGATGGCTTATCTAGGAAGGCAGCTGTCTCCTGGAAACAAATGGGCTTACCTTATGCTAAGGGAGGCCTCAACCTGAGAGATATGTATTTGTGGAACAAGGCTGCTATTCTCAAGCATCTGTGGAATCTTGCTTGTAAAAAGGAGAATCTGTGGGTAAAATGGGTTCATAGCTACTATCTGAAAACTCGAGAGCTCCATGATGTGAGACCCTCAATTCACGCCTCAATGGTGCTTCAAGAAGATCATTAAGCAAAGGGACCTAGTGGAGAAACTTGGGGGATGGGAAATGATTGCCAATGGAGATAAATTCAATATAGGGCGAGTCTATGAGCTTCTTATCGCTGATGAGCCCAAGGTTCAATGGGGAAGTATTATGATCAAGAATGTAGCTAGCCCTAGTGCCCGTTTCATTACTTTGCTTGCTATTCAGAATCGGTTGGCTACGAGAGAGAGAATTGGCAAATGGGTAGACCTCTCAGATGATACTTGTGTCTTGTGTAATGGATATATAGAATCAGCGCAGCACCTATTTTTTGATTGCTCAAATGCGAAGGAGATCAGATCCCGTATTTTCAGTTTCCTTCCTTGGGGTCTTGACGAACCCAACTTCCAAACTGAAATCCAAATGATGAGCAAAGTTAACAAGAAGAAAACAGACCGAGCAAAGCTGATGGTTGGCATATGGACTAAAATGATTTACAACATCTGGATGCAGCGAAACAAAAAGATTTTTGATAACCATACCTTTAAACAGAGGGAGGTTATAGATTGTATAGTCTTTAGGATAGCGGGGAGGGCAAACAGTAGAATGAATGAAATGCTTGTAACTAAGTAGGTAGTTTTGGGGTTTTTGGGCTATCGCTCTTCTTTTTGTAAAGGGCGATAGCGTTTTTGGTGGCTTGGGGGGAGTTAATTTCCTTCCCGGGCGTCTGTTTTGTCTCTCTTTCCGGTATATAATACAAATCATTTGACAATATATATATACATATATATATATATATATATATATATATATATATATATATATATATATATATATATATATATATATATATATATATAATATAATATATATATATATATATATTATATATATATATTATATATATATATATATGATATATATGTATATATATGTATATATAGTATATATATATTATATATTATATATATATATAATATATATATAATATATGTATATATATAATATATATATGACAAATTGATTTTTTGCCAATTGATTTGTATTATATACCAACAAAAATAGATACAGAGGGAAACGCTCGACCCGGAAATTAACTCCAGCGCGAGCCACCAAAAACGCTAACGCTCACGACAAAAAGGGAGCGAGAGCCCAAAAACAACTACTTAGATACAAGCATGTCATTCATTCTACTGTTAACCCTCCCAGCTACGCTAAAAACTATACAATCAGTAACCTCCTTCAGACTGAGGTTTCGGTTGTCAAAAATCCTGTTGTTGCGCTGTCTCCATATGCTATAGATCATCTCCGTCCATACCGCAACTAATAGCTTTGCTCGATCAGTTTTCGTTTTGTTGATCTTGTTGATCTTGATTATTTCGTATTGGAAGCTAGTGTCGTCGAGGCTGTACTTAAGAAAGTTGAACAGCCTTGCTCGGATATTCCTAGCATTGTGGCACTCAAAAAGAATGTGTTTTATCGTTTCTTTGGTTCCATTACACAAAACATAATTGTCATCCGTGATATCAATCCAATTCCCAATTCTATCTTTCGTTGCAAGCCTGTTCTGGATCGCAAGCCAAAAGATGAACTTGGCGCTCGGACTGGCGAAGTTCTTGATCATGATGTTCCCCCAAGGGACTTTAGGAGCATCTGACGTAAGTCGATTGTACACCCCTCCTAGGACTGAACACCGGTCCAAACCCGGACCGGACCGGACCGGGACCAGATGGACCGGAAGACCGAAATCAAAAAATTTGAGGACCGGAGACCGGACCTGTTTCATCCGGTCCGGTTCCGGTCCGACCCTGAAAATTCCGGTCCGGTCCAGGTTCGGACTGGCTGGACCGGCTATTAAATATTGCTTTAAATTTTAAAATGTTTATTATAGTAAAATTCAAAATAAATCATTATATAGTCGATAAAATACTAGCTTGCTTTTTTCCTAATAACTTCGATGTCAAAAGTCTATTAATAATAATAGTTATAAACTTATAATTAATCCAAAAGTCCAAAGTTCGATCTTCCAAAAAAAAAAGTCCAATGTCCGATATTCAAAAGAAAGTCCAAAGTCCGATAAAAAAATACAAAGTTTAATACATTAATATCTTCAATACATCCCTTCAAAACGATTCTAACCAAGTCAAACAAAAAACAACATTCGTGAGTCGTGACTCATGAGCTTCATATCAAGCTATCCACGTAAATCACTTGGTCGTACATGTCATCTTCACAAATATCTGTCATAAAACCATAACACATAAGAAACATAGAAATGAAAATGTAAATAAAACTAAAAAAAGAAATAAATTCACAATCATAAAATCACCTTTTTCCAATTCCTCTAATTCACGCAAATTTTCTTCTATATCAACACCTAATGATCCCTTTGTTCGTAACCAATCTTGTGAACAAACAAGAGCTTGTACCATCTTACATTGATAAAAAAAGCTATTCAAAATAAACATTATATATAATAAACCAAAGTAAAGTATTAGGTGAATATTATATTACCTTAGGAGTTAGTGAACTCCTAAAAGGATCAAGAATTCGACCTCCGGCACTAAAGGCAGACTCAGATGCAACGGTAGACAATGGAATCGCTAATACATCACGAGCCATGTGTGAAAGAATTGGATATCTTTGCCCATATTGACCCCACCATGCTAATGCATCCATACCCTTTTCTCTTGGCCCTAATCGATCAGTCAAGTACCTATCTAACTCGCTCCTATCATACTCACTTGAACCCTCCAACCGTTCTGCTCTCTCTCTTATGCTTTGCAAGTAATTACTTCCTAATAGGCCATCATCCTCACTTAAATCAATTGGAATAGAAGAATCATCACTAGTTTGCATTGGTTGATAATCTTGAGGAGAGTATTTAATTCTATACTCATCAAATAATTCATGAGTGAACTTCTTCACATCAGCACAAAGTATTGAACCATCTTCCTTACCATACATATCAATAAGTGTCAACTCAACAGGCAACCATTTAGTTTGAGGATCAAGAATGGCAGCAACATAAATCAACATATTCATTTTCATTATGTTCCCCCAATATTTATCATACTTCTTTTTCATTGAACATGCCATTGCTTTAAATTCAGGTTCACTATTTTTCTCCCATCTTTTCAACATATCATAAACAACAGCAACCTCAAAAAAACCTTTACTACTTTTCACATAAAGAGAGCCAGATATTCGACGAGTTAAAAGATAAAAACCTTTCAAAAAAACAACCAACCTTTTTAATTTTTCCCAATCATCATTATCTGGTGGCATTTCAGAATCCTTATCTCCACTAGGTATAGTTATTCCACCAAAAACAGGTTCAAATTTGATAGCTGTATCCAACATATCATAAGTGGAGTTCCAACGAGTAGGAACATCAAAACACAAAGAAGATTTACTCTGAATATTATATTTAGGTACAAGGTCTTTAAACCTTTGAATTCTAGCAGGAGAGTTCTTAATATATTTCACATCATTTCTTATCCTATCAATGCACACACCATGTTCTTTAATGCC
This sequence comes from Amaranthus cruentus, assembly GCA_019425755.1. Taxonomy (NCBI): domain Eukaryota; kingdom Viridiplantae; phylum Streptophyta; class Magnoliopsida; order Caryophyllales; family Amaranthaceae; genus Amaranthus; species Amaranthus cruentus. The sequence goes on from CM033464.1 coordinate 5,975,969, forward strand.
ATCCCATAATGATATGAGCAATGCATCTAATATGAACATACTTTCCATCTGCAATACAATTAGCCCTATTACGTTGAACTAATTTTTTCAAGTGAACACAAGCTACATCATTAGAACTCGCATTGTCAACAGTGACAGTGAAAAGTTTGTCCTCAATTTCCCAAAATTCTAAACATGCCTCAACAGCCTTACCAATGGCCTCACCTTTATGACTTGAAATTGGACAAAAATTAATAATTTTTTTATGCAATTTCCAATCATTATCAATGAAGTGAAGGGTGAGACACATATAATTGATTCTTTGGATTGATGTCCAAGTATCAGTAGTCACACTAACCCTTTGACAAATCTTTAGAAAATCTTTCAACCTATCTCTTTCATTTTTGTACATTAAATAACAATCACGAGCAATAGTAGTACGAGATGGCATTTGAAATCTAGGGTAAGCAACAGACATTAATCTTCTAAATCCAGGTTTATCAACAATTCTAAAAGGACACTCATCAATGATAATCATTTGAGCTACTGCGTCTCTTACATCTTTTAAATTAACAGTCCCATATTTCAATTTTCCTTCACAGTCATCCCCAAACTTATCCCTTTCCCCTTGTTGAAAAAACAACTCAGTTTGTTTTCCCTTCCCTTTATTCATAGGATTAGCAAGACATCTACCCACATGAAGCTTAACATTTTTTGAACCATTTACATTACTATCACAAGCAAAAGTCTTATCACAATACTTGCACTCACAACGCAACAAACCATTTTCAAAATAATCAATAAAATGTACCCAATACTCACCCGTTCTCTTTGTTTTTCTAACAACATATTGTCTCCCATCCGTTAGCTTTTTATCAGGGGGTAAGTTTTTGGATAGTTCCTCAACATCCAAAAACCATTGTGTTTGTATTTGCATCTGATTGTTGTGTTTCGTCGGTTTGATCGGAGGAGTATACAGCAGCTCGTTGTCTTTTGGATTTGGAGCTCATCTATATGAAAATGGTATTAGATGTTATTTATCATAAAGCCTTTAGTCTAAACAAAAAAATGTATGATTTACATAATGATGAAAAAAAACCATACATTACAAGATGAACAATCCGTTATTAGCACTTGGCAGTTGGTCGTGCACCTTGTGTAGCTTCTTGATCTCTACAATCTACTACTCTATAACAAACAATAGCAACATTTATCATTAATTTCATAGAGACAACCAAACAATAACAACTTTGAAAAACAATAATCAAATAATAATCTAATCAACAATAATAAAATAGTAGATACATTACTTTACTTAACCTTTTGTGACAATGTGTTGGTCAATAATAATCTAATCAACAATAATCAACAATAATCAACAATAATTTCTAATTTTTCTTAGTTTGAAGCTTTCAACAAGATTATAAAAATTTCTAATTTTTCTTCTGGTTTCCATTCGAAAGTTCATTGACAACAACAAAATCATCAAAGTAAGCAAATTACGGACAAAGATGATAAATAAAAATAGCATACCAACACAATTGACCTTTGAACTAAATGCTTCAGTGGCTACTTGTTCTTTATAACTCTTAAATCTTTCAATAACAACCTACATATTCAGAAATTCAGTACTAAAACGTTAAAAAATGAATGAATCCACTCATTTGAGCAGTCTGCCGGTGCCGGACTGGAGAAGGACTGAAGGAGAGAAGGAGTTCGTCGGCGTCGTGGGCTCGTGGTCGTGGGTCGTGGCTGTTGAAGATGAAGGATTGAGGAATAAGGGCGCCGCACGCAGGTATGTAGAAAGCAAGGGAGAAAGAAAATTAAACCCTAGAAATTAAGTTGGGTATTTATATGTAGAAAGCAACCGGTCCTAACCGGGTCAACCCGGAAAATTCAGGGTCTGGACCGGACCGGACCGGAAACCCGGAATTGATAATTTTAAAGGATCGGAGACCGGACCTGATGCTTCCGGTCCGGTCCGGTTCCGGTCTGGGTTCATCCGGGTCCGGTCTGCACCGCCGGTCCGGTCTAGGTTTGCACAACCCTAATCCCAGCCCCCTAATCTGTCAACAAGTTCCCCTTGTTTGATGATCTTCTTGAAACTCCAGGAAGCATGGATGGAGACTCTCACATTGCTTAACTCTTGATTCTTCATATAGTAGCTATGGACCCATTTAACCCAGAGATTATCTTTTTTACGAGCCAGATTCCAAAGGTGCTTGAGAAGAGCTGCTTTGTTCCAGATGTACATGTCCCACAGGTTGAGGCCTCCCTTTGCGAAAGGTAACGCCATTTGCTTCCAAGCCACTGTTGCTTTCTTGGAGACCCCTTCCTTCCCAGTCCAAATGAAGGACCTACAGACGTTCTCCACCATCTTAAGAAGCTTTTTCGGGAGGCAAAAAATTTGAGCCCAGAAGTTCTGAATGCCCCCTATAACATTGCGAACTAGCTATAGAATTGAGCTTTTTGGAGTGGAACGGGACCCCCAGATAGCGGAAAGGAAAATCCCCCTCCTCCATTTGGAGGTAATTAAAAAGCCTATCTTTACTCTGAGAGTCCACCCCTGAAATGTAGGCATTGCTCTTGTTTGTGTTAGCCTGGAGCCCAGAAGCCTTGGACAAACAACTAAAGGTACGCATCAAGCTCTGGATTGAAGGTTTATCAACTCTGCAGAAATGAGGAGATCGTCCGCAAAGAGTAAATGAGTGATGTTCTCTTTCCTACATCTAGGGTGGTAGTGGAAATTTCCACTATTTCTGTGGTTGTGCAGTAGCCTAGACAGATACTCCATAGCAATAGCAAAGAGGTAGGGGGAGATGGGGTCTCCCTGACGTAACCCTTTCTTCGCTTCAAAAGGCTTGAGTGGAGTGCCATTAATAAGTAGAGAGAAGGAGGGAAGCTAGGTCTTGATCCAACTGACGAACCTAGGAGGGAAGCCCATCTCTGCCATGACGGAGAACAGAAAGGTCCAGCTAATTGAGTCGTACGCTTTCCTAAGGTCCATCTTAATCATACATCTTGGGCTGTTGTTTTTGCTTGAGTACCCTTTGATGATCTCTGCAGCAAGAAGGATATTGTCTGCCATTTGTCTCCCTGGAATAAACCCTGACTGGGCCTGATCGATCACTTTCCCCCATCACCTTTTGGAGCCTACCCGCTAGAATTCTAGAGATAATCTTGTAGACGACAGTGCAGCAGGCAATAGGTATGAACTCACCAACTTTACTCGCATTCGCAACTTTTGGGATAAGCGTAACAGAAGTGCAGTTGAGCGGGGGGAACAAAGTGTTATTGGTGAAGAAGTCCTTGATAGAACTAATTAGGTCCTCCTTGATGATATCCCAGGTCTTCTTAAAAAAGTACGCATTGAACCCGTCTATCCCTGGGGCTTTGTTATCATTCATACCAAACAGTGCCTCTTTTATCTCCTTCTCATCCACCTCATGAATCAGCATTAGGCTATTACTTTTGTCAATCTGGGGACCCTTCCTTATAGTGGCTTTATCAATACCCTCCAAACCCTGGTCTTCCTTGCCTTGAAGATTTTGGTAGAACTTTGTGATTTCATCATGGATACCCTGTGTTGTATTTATCTAGTTGCCTTCCTTATCTTGAAGAGCTGAGATACTGTTTGTAGCCCTTCTTTCTTTTATTGTAGCATGGAAGTACGCTGAGTTCTCATCCCCGTTCTTCAACCAGTTGATTCTTGATTTTTGGAGGAGCGCTTTACTCTCAATTTTCCTCCATTTAGTAACCTGGCTTGTAGCCTCTTTCTCCTGGGAATGGTATTCTTCATTCGTGGGGTTGGATTGTAATCTTGATTGAACAGTATCCAGAGTTGCCTCCCAATGTTTGATTTTATCCTCAATTCCCACAAACTCTCTAGAGTGAAGCTTTTTCAAACCCATTTTGACATTTTTCATATGATACCAAAATTTCTGCACCCCCGTACCTTTCACTCTAATGTTCCAAGCTTCCTGCACAACATTCAAAAAGTCACTGTGATCACAAAGATAGTTGAAGAAGCGGAATGGTTTTTTCTGCTGTTGCGTTGGACTTGCGAGGTTCAGGAGGAGCGGAGTATGGTCGGAAGAGCAAGAAGGCGAGAGAATAATGGCGATGAGCAGTTGCGAATACCAGTTCTTTTTTATTTTGAGGATCGAATACCAGTTCTTTTTTTTTTATTTTGAGGATCGAATACCAGTTCTTCTAGGTCAAAGTTAGGGTTTTTTTTTTTTTTAATCATTTACTTGAAGGGTGTATTAGTAATATCAGTGGTTTTTTAAACCTATTTTAGCCTCATTTGAAATCAGAGAACCAATCTTCAAAAAAAAAAAATAAGAGAACCAAAAAAAGGAATAAGACAAGCCGACTTCCGAAGGCGCGTGAGGCGCATGGAGGCGCGAGGCTCATCGAGGCGTTTTACTTGGCACCTCCTTGCGCCTTGCGCCTAAGTTTTAAGAGGCGCGAGGCGCAAAAAGTCCAATTTTTCGAGGCGCGAGGCGGAGGTGCGGGTTTTTTGTATGCGAAGCGTACAATTTCGCTAAAAGCTCTAAAATTAATTGAAAACATATTTGATACTTAAAACAACATGAATTTCATATTAAAATAACATAGAAGTAAGATAAACACTACTTTAGCACATAAAGTCATACGATAACTCGATAACATAGTCTAGACTCTAGAGTTAACAAAAGAAATAAAAAGAAAATTAAAATATTGACAAAGATAAAGAAAGCAAACAATTGAGTTGAGTTTTGAGTGACACAATTAAAAAAGTACGAAAATTCTAAATCGGAATCATCATCTTCGTAAGCATCTTCATCATTACTCACACATTTACACTAGTTTTGTTCAAAATTCAAGCTATAAAAAAATATTCCCTCCTATTCGTTTTACTTGTCCCATTTGGTTTTTCAACACTATTCATCAATCACTCTTATTATGTGATTTGTTCTTAATCTATAAGTTACAACATAGTCATGTGGGATCTTGTTTGGTTCGTTTTTTAGTAAAATTTATTAATATCAACTTTTTATAATTTTTATTCAAACACAAATAGAGAGATTTAAGATTGAAAACGTGCATTGGCAAATGTGCCAAAACCAAATGGGACAAGTAAAGAAAATAGGAGGGAGTAATAATCGACAATTGAATTATCGAACTCAATGTTCAAAATTCAAGCTATAAAAAAAATAATAATCAACAATTACTCACACAATTACTCAAACAAAATGTAAACAACTAAACTAAACAAATATAAACAACAATAACAAATAATAATAAAAATAACATTACAAAAATAAAAAAAAAAATAACAATAACAAATAATACCTGGGTTGGTTCGAAAATAAAAAACATAACATTATAAAAGATAAAACAGGGGAACATAAACGAAAAAAAATTCTTAAGGAGAAAATTAAACACAGCCACACAGGGGACTGGTTCGAAGATGGAGAAAATCAAACACATCAGTGGAAGGAGAAGGATAGAGAAGCAGCACGATGGAGAAGAAAGGAATCAAAAGGAAGGAGAAGAAAGGAAGAACATACCTGGGCTGGTTCGAAGATGGCGATGGAGAAGGACAAAGAAGCAGCGCGATGGAGAAGGACAGAGAAGCAGCAAGATTGCGACTAGGTCAAAATTTAGGGGTTTTTGATTCCAAACCATTTAACTTGAAGGGTATATTAGTAATATCATGGGTTTTTAAAACCTATTTTAGGCTTATTTCAAATCAGATTGTTAAAAAAGAAATCATAGAGCTCCGACGTCAAAAGGCACGCGAGGCGCATGAGGCGCGTGTGAGGCACTTCCCAACGATCATATTTCAACCTCAATAACCTTAGTCAAAGAGAATAAATGTATTTTAATATAGAATTAAAACACTCCATGAATAAAAATATAGTTGTTGGAGAAAACTTTAAATGACCATTTATCCAACAATCCCCCACAAATGTCATTTAAAGAAAAATACTTGTGAAAGAGAAGACTTTGGCACACAACAACCAAGTGGACTAAGCCTTGAACTTGTTGTTTAGTGAAATGAGGCAACAATCCACAAGTCCTTGTGAGTGACCTAAGTCTTGAACTCCAAGAACTCTTGATCAAACAAGTGAACTAAGTCTTGAACTAGTAAGATTTGAAATAATACCCTCAAACCACATGCCTTGCCTAGAGAGGTACTAACTCCGCTTAAGTTATGTGGTGCATTTTTATGGCCTATGCACCTACCTTGATTTTCATAAGCGAAATTCCACATAGGAGGTGGCCAACCCCCACACTCACATAGGTGGATCATCTCAAGTAGCACACCAAATTTATCCACTAGTGGAAAAAATTTCATTGGTTGCGGGTTTTGTGCAATTAAACGCTGCGGTTTTGGACCCAAGCACGTGTGGTGGCAGTTGATAGCTTGAAAGAAAGGTTGCAGTTTAAAAACGCAACAAGAATAACTATTATAGGATGCGGACATAGGCAAACCGCAGCCATTAACCGTTTTTTTTGCAAATTTTGGGCACCTTATAAGCTACGGTTTGTCCTATGTCCGCAGCATATAAGTATTTTTTATTTCATTTATTTTGTTTTAATAATAATTGTATATATTGTCACCATTATAAAATAATAAAATAATTAACAATAATGCATCAGCTATAATCACCATTAATTATCACCAAAATAATATATATATATATATATATATATATATATATATATATATATATGATTTACGGTCATTAATGGCATTTTTGTAAATATCACTCAATTCATCTTCACCCCTAATTCCCACCGCCATTTTGCTCATTTGCCTAAAATCTTCATTTTGTCTCTTCTTTTGCATCTCCTCAAATAAATCATATATAATTTCTGTTCTAAAACACATGAATTTAGTTATAATCTTTGGCTTCTCTTCACATAAGGTATGTTAATCAAACTTTATTTAAAATCGTCGTTAGATTGATATCTTTCATTACTTGATTCATGTTGTTCTTGAAATTTAGGGTTTGGTGCTGTATATTTTATTTTGTATTTTGATTAAATCTAAGAGTTTGTTTTGATTTTTTTCCTTAATTTTTGTTGTTGTTTTAAGTAATTTAATGTTTGATTGAAGATTATGATGTTGCTTCTCTTGATTCAATTTCTTTTTTGTAAACTATTGAATTCAAATTCAAAGTATGGAGTTTTATGATTTTCGAGTTGGATTTGCATTCTACCTTGTTGGAATCGTCATTATTTTATGTTGTTTTTTGATTTGAGTTTGTTTTAGGTTTTTCAATCCATTCATTTTTGTATTTTTGATGATTTTATTCTTGAGTTAATGTTGTTGAGGATGTTCTGTTTCTACATTTGTTAATTACGTATCTTTTGTTATGCTTTCAAAATTTAAACTATTATTTAGTAGAGGTGGTGTCGTTCGGATGCTAATTTTTGCCTTATGTTGCTACAGTTGCTAATGTCCGATGATGTTGCTCCTATGATTTTCGTTGATGTTGCCAATGTTATAGTTGCCTTATGTTGCTACAGTTGCTATTGTCCGATGATGTTGCTCCTATGATTTTCTTAACTAGATTGATTGATCTTTAATTATGTTTCTTTTGTCGACGTTGTAGTTGTCCGATGTTACTGTTGAATTTAGTTGTTGTTGTTGTTGTTGATGTTGCGGCCGTTGTCGGGTGATGTCGCTATCTCATATAACTGTTGTCACTTGCAGTTGTTTTCTATACCGATGTTGCTCCAGTTCGATCTTCTGTTGGTGCAATGATGGGTTAGGTACTACTGCTAAAATAATTTTAGTTGCCGGATAGTTTTAGTTGTAACTAGCCTATTAGCTCAACTCGGTAGAGTGCTATGCATTTGCATAGAGGATGTAGGTTCAAATCCTACATAGGCTATTTTTAAGATATTTATCTACATTCTTGTAACTGCTAGTCTTGTTGAGGACTACTACTAGTGTTGATATTAATCGAAATAAGTACTGTTGCGAAGGACTAATCTTTTATTGCTTACTCAATCAATTATATTGTTTCTGATCTAAAAAAAAGTGTTGCTAAGGACTAATCTTGTGTTGCTGACTCAAACAATTATGTTGTTGCTAATCTTAAAAAGTGTATCATACTCAAATGCGCTCGTTGAAATTGTTTAATAACTTCATTGTGTCTACTTTGTATTGTCCTCGGACCTCGAGGGAAATGTGCACAAATGAAGCTGAAAAGTTAAGTTAATCATAAAGCTCTTAAGTGCACTAAAGTAGACGATAAATCTGTGATGTCATTTTTACCTTTATGTTGCTGCTCCTATATGCTATTGTTTGTTATGATTGATTTTGCAGCTTCATGAGTGCACTTGAGTGTGATATAATTTTTCATATCAACAACAGTATAATTTATTTTAGATTTTTCAGCCCATTTATTTTTATAACAAAGACCAACACATTCTAAACATAAAGTAACACTCTTGGTGTAACTTGATTAAAAGGATTACTTGATATTGCCTATGTAGGATTTGAACCTACATCCTGTATGCTTAAGCATAGCATGCTCTACCAATTGAGCTAATAGGCACTACTAGTAAAAAAGTTTTACTTTCTGACTAAAATGAACTGCGAAATAAAAGAATCTTTACTTGTAACATGAAAACAACAATGGTAACACTTTTATAACAAAATGAAACACTTTTATAACAAAGAGTGACACTTTTATAACAAAAGGAAACACTTTATAACAAAGAGTGACACTTTCATAACAAATTCGTCGTTTGTAACCCACTCAAAGAGTTGAACATCAAACAAACACCCTAACATAGAACTAGACATCGACACATTCTAAACATAGAGTAACGCACTATCTAAACAAAGACCAACACATTTGCCAAAAAAAACATGAAAACATACACCATTATTACTTTTAAACCAGAAAAAACCACTATTATAACAGAAGATAACAATATTTAAGCACAAAAACTGCAATACACATTGTAAACAAAAATCCTACAAATCAGAAATTAAAAACCCTAAAAACGAAAAAAGTTGAAAATTTAAAAACTATAAAAAATAAGAGTAATAGGAAGATCTACCATTATTTGTAGACGCAATTTCTAAGAGATGAATAATTTTTAAATTTCAAACACTAAAAATCCTAATTGTCATCTTCGAAATTCAAACTGAGGATTTGTACAGTGAAATTCCTGTAGAATAAAACTAAAGTTTGTTAATATCAATTGATGAAAGAAAGAAGAACACCAAATTAGGAATAAGTTCTTGCCTTTTGTTGATTGTTATGGACCCTTGAAGATCTTGCAATGGTGAAATAGCAGGTGAAATCCCAAGTGAATCGCTGAAGAAAGGATTTCGAAGAGAGAGAAAGGATTTGGAAGAGAGAAGTGGATTTGAAGAAGAGAACCCTAAAATGTTAATTTCAGGAATTTACAATTTTGCCATTAATGACGTTTAAATCGTAGCTCCATGCAATCCAACGCTATTGAATGGTTGTTACTACAGTTGATATAAAATGGTTCACACTGACGCATTATATATATATATATATATATATATATATATATATATATATATATATATATATATATATATATATCATACATATATATACTATATATATATATATAATATATATATATAATATATATATATATATATACATATATATACTATATATATATATATATATATATATATATATATATATATATATATATATATATATATATATATATATATATATATATATATATATATATATATATATATATATATATATATATATATATATATATTTCAAGTTATACATCCTGATCAATAAAATAGCTAATATGAGTCCTTTGTAGTCTTAATTATAATTGTGTCAAATAAAGTTGTTATGACAACTTTACCCCTCTACCCTTTCTCATTTCACTATCATAGGTCATTAAATGTTAATATGTTATTAAAATCCATTTTTTTAATTTTCTCCTTTAAAAAAAAAACAATCTCATGAGTTGAATAACACTGTCTCTCACATTGTAACAAGATAGTTTGATACACATCAACAAGGGTTATAATTCTTTGTGTGTTCTTGTGGGTTCTTGGTTGTTCTCGCATAGTTCTTTCTTCCGCAAATATTAACATGGTATCAGAGCAGTAGTGACATTCTGGTTCTTTGCTCGTTTTTCTCTTTCTTCTCTCTTTCTTAATTGTTTGTGTTGTAGTCCAGCCATAATGACAAACACAAATTTAACCCAATATGCAAATAGTGTTTTTTATCTACACCCTTCTGATATCACAGGGCTTAAACTAGTATCACAAGTTTTTGATAGAGTAGGGTATAGTGAATGGAAGCGTGGGATGATCCTTGCTTTAATCGCCAAAAGTTGAGTTTTATAGATGGAACGCTAGAGAAACCCACTCAAGAATCTTCAAAATACAATGCTTGGGTTAAGTGTGATAGCATGATTATAGGGTGGATCATTTCAAATCTTGGTGCTTTAATTGCAAGAAGTGTGCACAATCTAAGTACTGCTAGAGAAATATGGCTCGATCTTGAAGAAAGATTTGGGCAAGGTTCAGCAGCTCAACTATATTCTTTGAATGAGGAATGGAACTCCTTATCACAAGAAAGCAGTATGACAGTAGCTGAGTATTACACCAGAGCCAAGGTTATATGGGAAAAAATTGATATTATAACTCCTTTTCCCACATGCATTTGCGAAGGTTGTACCTATACACTAACAAAGAAGTTTCTTAAGCTTCAACAGGATCAAAGATTAATAGAGTTTCTTATGAAACTTCATGAAAGTTACTCACAAATAAGGAGTAATATTCTTATGATGTCTCCTTTGCCCAATATTTCACAAGCTTATAGAATACTTGTGGCAAAACAAAAACATAAAGATATTGGGAAGCAATCTTTATCATCAAGAGATGCCTTGGGATTTGCTACTAAAAAATATACATCTCATGGCAAAATAATACCCCATCAGACAGAATCTTCAAGTAGAAACAAAGGATCTGTAGTTGGGATAGGAAAGGGGTACACTGGTGTCAAGAAACAAAATACTTTTGTGTGTGATCATTGTCACATGAAGGGTCACACAATTGACAGGTGTTACAAATTACATGGGTATCCATCAACACACCCTAGATACAAGAACAGGAAGATGGCTAATGCTGCACAAACTCAAGATTCAGAAAGCAATCTGAATGTGTTTAACCCTTCTTTCACTAGTGAGCAATACTCTTATTTGATGACCCTCATTAATAAAGAGAAAGAACAAGATCATCTGAAAACTACTCTTATAGAAGAGTCCAGCAACGCAGCACTCCTAGCAGGTAAGTTCTGTTTTTTATCCAAGAATTTGGTTGATTGCGTCATTGACAGTGGAGCCACTGACCACATTTGTTATGATATAAATCAATTTTCATATATCACTAATTTTCATCCTAATACACACCAAATTATTATCCCTAATGGTAACAAAACTGAAATTCATAGCATTGGTGAAGTATAGTTGACGAAAGAAATTTTGCTTAAAAATGTTTTATATATACCATCTTTTAAATTTAATTTAATTTCTGTCCTAAGATTGGTTAAAGATTGGTTAAAGATTGGTTAAAAAAAGGCCATGGAATCTTGGTGACCTTACAAAAGGATTATATCATTCAACAAAACAGAATGGCCTTACAAAGACTAGTTCTTTGACAGTAGCTAACTCCTCCATACAAGCTAGCAAATCTCTTACTACTACTGCAACGCTTGAGGCCATCAAGCTTTGGCACTTAAGATTAGGACATATTCCTGTGAATATTTTGAAATATTTAGATTCTACACTTTGTTCAAATGATTTTAATAATTCTTGCATTTGTAATATTTGTCCTTTAGCTAAACAATGTAGACATTCCTTTGGTAATAGTGAAATAAAGACCAAGAGAATCTTTGAACTTTTACACTTGGATGTTTGGGGACCATATCACACACCAACCACTGGTAATTGTAAAGGATTCCTCACCATAGTTGATGACTATAGTAGATGCACATGGGTGTATTTGTTGCAAAAGAAAAGTAAATCTGTTAAATTCATGCAACACTTCTTTACTTATGTTGAAAATCAATTCAATACTTGTGTCAAAATTGTTAGGAGTGACAATGCAAAAGAGCTATGTGAAGGAGATATGTTACATCTTTACCTCACTAAAGGTATTATTAACCAAAGATCTACAGTTGATACTCCACAACAGAATGGAGTGGTTGAAAGGAAGCATAGGCATATTCTTGAAGTAGCTAGTGGCTTATACTTTCAGTCAAAACTCCCAGTAAGGTTCTGGGGAGATTGTATTCAAGCTGCTACTTATAATATAAGGCCAGGCTTGTTGCTAAAGGATACTCACAAGAATATGGTGTTGACTATGAGGAGACTTTCTCCCCAGTAGTTAAGATGAACACGGTTAGATGCCTAATTGCTCTTGCTGCTAGTAGACATTGGGATTTATTTCTAATGGACGTTAACAATGCCTTTCTACATGGAAACTTACATGAGGAGGTGTATATGACTGTTCCTCAAGGTCTTCCTAATCCTGATTCTTTAGTATGTAAATTACAAAAGTCATTATATGGGTTAAAGCAAGCATCTAGACAGTGGTATGCTAAGCTTGCTATGGAGTTAAACCTCCAAGGTTTCTCTCACAGTCACAGTGATGCCTCTTTGTTTATCAAAAGGAATGGTGATCTTATAACTATAGCTGCTATATATGTTGATGATATTATACTAACAGGTAATGATGTTTCTAGTATACAATCTCTTAAAACTCATTTACACAAAACTTTTAGCATCAAAGATCTTGGCATACTGCATTATTTCTTAGGCATTGAGGTTACCTATGTTCCCACAGGTATTATTCTTACTCAATCCAAGTTTACAAAAGAACTACTTGAGTTTAGTGGTTACTGTGACCACAAAAATGTGGTGACACCACTTCCTCTCAATTTGAAACTAACTACTAATGATGACATGTTGTATCATGACCCTACATATTATAGAAGTTTGATAGGTAAGCTCAATTTCTTGACTCATACAAGACCCGATCTTGCATTCACTGTTCAACATCTCAGTCAATTCATGAAGTCTCCAAGAGTGCCACACTATGAAGCATTACAACACACCATCAAGTATCTTGCATCCACATCAGGCCAAGGAATTCTTCTAAATGCCAGTGATCATCTTACTCTCCAAGCATTCTCTGACTCAGATTGGGCCTCTTGTCCAGATAGCAGTCGTTCCATCATTGGGTACATTCTTTTGTTTGGCCAATCACCAATTTGTTGGAAGTCCAAAAAGCAGCCAACCGTCTCCAAGTCTTCATCAGAGGCAGAGTATAGGGCAATGGCCTCTGCCTCCTCTGAAATTACCTGGACTGTCAGATTATTGGAGGAGCTTGGTGTCACTGATCTCAAGCCAGTTACACTCCATTGCGACAACCAATCAGCCTTGCACATTGCCTGCAATCTAGTCTTCCACGATAGAACCAAGCACATTCAAGTGGATTGTCACTTTACTTGTGACAAGGTCCTAGAAGGCCTAATTCAGCTGTCCTACCTCCCTACCAAGCATCAACTTGCTGATATCCTTACAAAGACTCTTCCTTCTGCTCAGCTCAAGCTACTTTTTTCCAAGCTTGGAATGGTGCCTCCACCCCAAGCTTGAGGGGGGATGTTGAAGTTATACATCCTGATCAATAAAATAGCTAATATGAGTCCTTTGTAGTCTTAATTATAATTGTGTCAAATAAAGTTGTTATGATAACTTTACCCCTCTACCCTTTCTGTCCATGTTTCCTATATATATAGGACATAAGTTAATTAGTTGGTAGTTAATCCATATACATTTTTATATCTTGATTAAGAGAGTTATTCTCCTTTCTAAGAAATAAATAATACTTCTTCATTATCATAGGTTATTCAATTGTCTCATGAGTTGAATAACACACACTCTCACATTGTAACAAGACAGTTTGATACACAGGAGCAAGGTTTATAATTCTTTGTGTGTTCTTGTGGGTTCTTGATTATTCTCGCATAGTTCTTTCTTCCACAAATATTAACATATATATATATATATATATATATATATATATATATATATATATATTTTTCAAATGATATATATATATATATATATATATATAGACACACACACACACATAAGTCACACAACCTATTATGAATACCTTGCAACTTTCAAATGTAGTAACAAATATTCATATAACAAACAAGTGACTCAATCAAAATCATGAACAAAATCACAAAGGGACACATCAATTACCAATGGTTTTACAAGTTCTTCAAACCCAAAGTAGTTTCTAAAACTTCTTCCCTATTATTAAAAATACTTTTATTAATAATATTTTAGGGAAATACAAGGAGCATCACATACTTAAAGAGGCTTATGAACACAACAATTAATAACCTTTAGTTAATACTTTTTAAAGAATTTCATCAAAAATACTCAAATAAATATTATTTTGACAAGAGTATATTTATAATACCCTCACATTCAAGGAGTTCAACCATAGTTTAAGAAGATCACATAATGCTCACTCAGGGATAAATTCCACAATTTTAGTCTCGAGTTTTATTGTTCTTCTTATCTTCAAAAAGTATTTACATCGTTTACAAGTCACAATGTTTACAACTCCAAATTTTATGAATCATTCTAAAAGTTAAATAATTACAACATTTTTAACCAATCAAGATTCATACACAAGCAAGCTATAAAAATTTTAAACCACATATTCAAAACCTTACGAAACCTGATGCTTTCGATCCACATGACAAGATAATAATATTTATAAACTTCCACTATCAAGTCTTTATACATCAAGAAATAAATTATTTTGATTAAAATTCTCTTTCAAAAGAAACCCCTTATCCAAACATGATAAATTTTTACTCAATAAATTAATTCATGAAAGAGACAATTTAATAAATATCCGCACTTTCCACTTAACACCAAATTGAGAAGAATTTGATTTTCACAAGTCAAACCACTTTCTAGACATTTAGTCATAAATATTGTACCTCATGCACAAAAATTTATCAACTCATGAAAATGGTACTTTGATCTATATAATTAGTATGTGAACATATTTTCAAAAACCATTGTAAATTTACCCAATTAGTAAATAATACAAATTACAACCCCCACATACACAACATATAAGACATCTCATAAGTCAAAGTTCACTCATAAGTCAAGGTTCACTCATAAGTCAAGGTTCACTCATAAGTCATAAAAATCATACCACTTGGTCAATTTATAACTATCTTCCAATAACAACAATTTTCTTAACAATCTACTTAAATTAAGAAGATTTTAACACTAGTTGTTTGGAAGAAACTAATCAATATTTATGTCATAAATAATCATGCAATATTTAATGAGTCTCTACTACTTATATTCCTGAACATATACACCATCAAAACATTAAAGGAGTTAATTAAGAATTAACAAACTACTACTTTAAGGTTTGCAATTTACCACAACATACTTAACCCAATAAAAATAAGGAAAATTCTACATGGTAAGCACTAGGTTAAGAGAAACGCCTGTAATAACTAATCTTGTTTTCGTTTCTACATGGTAAGCACCAGGTTAAGGGAAACTAACTGCCATAACTATATTGGCTAAAAAACGTTTGAATGGCCGTTAAAGGGTGAAATTATCATATTGCCTTGTTTAATTCTCCCTCATCTTCTTCTTCTTTTGCTTTTCTTCTCTTTCAAAACCTTCTACTCCATCATCATTTTCTTCCTTTGCTTTACTTGTATCCACTATGCCTTACATGGATATTGAATCGTAGCTTCATGTTGGTAGAAATGTAAGCTTAGAACCTTCTATGTTACTGATATTGTTTTCCCATCCCTTTTATTGGATTAAAATTCTATTTATGTCCTGGTACAAGAGGAAAACAAAGACGAAGTGCAGAAACTTGTATGGCTATAGCAGCCCCTGAAAAATCAATTCTTGTAGGTAATAGATGTATTTATTGCTCTTTTTAATGCTCAGAAAGTAATAACATAAAGTCAATTTCCCATCCCTTTTATTGGATTAAAATTATATAATTCAATTGATATTCCCAAAAAAACGCAAATTGCAACTGAAAAGGCATGACTAAATACAATACATGTTAGTATCCTCACAAGTCAGAGTCAGCAATTAAACCTGGAGCAAGATCACCTTCATTACCGAACACAACTCCCGCACCTATTTTTTCCAATTACTCATATTTTCTTATCACATTTCAGGGAATGGAGGACAAAGCAAAAGAATTTTATAAAGAAACCACCTTATTTGTCGATCATTATCCATGGTATCTGCTCCTCTCTCACTTCTTGCTAAATCAATGAATGAAATATTTCCAACAACCTTTCCATTCTTAGCTTCATTAAGAACATTATTTCTTCGTGTATAATAATTTAAATCTAATTTCACCCTCGTTCTTACAGTTCCTATTCGCTAATGCATAATCCTGGTGCCCCAGGGAGTAATATTCAACCCATGGATGAAGTTAAAGGTTTTAAAAGAGAAGAAAAGCAAAGGAAGAAGAAGATGTTGGAGAATTAAACAAGGGCAATATGGTAATTTCACCCTTTAACGACCATTCAAACGTTTTTTAGCCCATATAGTTATGGCAGTTAGTTTCCCGTAATCTGGTGCTTACCATGTAGAAACGAAAACAAGATTAGTTATTATAGGCGTTTCCCTTAACCTGATGCTTACCACGTCGAATTTCCCTAAAAAAATAATAAGATGACTTAATAATTAGCAAATTTATTTGGTCATGAAATAATCCTCATCATTCAGAATTAAAAACAACTTTTAACTCTTACAGCATAAAAGCATGATTAAAACTCGATTTGTAATTAGTTATAAAAAACTAGCCGTTATAATATAGCCGTTGTAAACTAGCCGTTATGAGCTAATTAATACTTATAATTATCCACCAATTAATTAATCATCAAAGAGGTCCATGTGATAAAACTATCATAAAAAATGACCAGATAAATAATTACCCTCTTAAAAGTAATTTTAACACTCATCATAAGATTAGTCATGATAACGGTCATATAATAAAATGCTATCACTCTTTTCCAAAATCATGAACATGTAGTAAATCACATTCAATCCAAAAATTTTAATAGCATGATCATCTTTTGACTAATTTTAAATGACATCAAATAGCTATATATTAGTCACAAAAATAAGATGAATAATAATATACTACACATAATAGTATAATTTGACTAGTCCATTTTCAAAATAATGACTATATAAAATTCACATAAATTTCATTACACATAATTTCCACATAGACTTAATCAAAATAGGAGTTATAACAAATAGTCATATACTAACATTATGTTAAAATAACATAAGTTATACTTCCAAAAATTAGGCATGTAATAATCAAATTTTTAACAATCACTTTTTTGAAACGACTATTTAATATGGTCATAATATTCCAACCATTTGTTTGGTGACGCACATGCTAATCATGAACACAAATCACCTGGTGATATACATAAACATGAATTAAGAGCAATAATATACAATTTAAATTGCAAAATAAATCATGTCCTCTTAATTATTATGTAAATATATACTCATCAAAAATCCAAATTGCATGTAATGACATTGACCAAGATCAATACCCACAACAAAATGTAAATCAATATCAAATTGATTAATATAATTCAAATAACTTATAAAAATGTATAAGTTTAGAACTTGTTGGATAAATGGTCATTCAAAGCTTTCTCCAACAACTATATTTTCATTCATGAAGTGTTTTAATTCTATTAAAATACATTTATGCTCTTTGACTAAGTTTTTGATGGTTGAATTAGAGTTGTTGGAATGTGCCTATATATAGTTGGTGTTTCATCCTTTTGGAAACACACACAATTCTCAATATCTCATCTCTTTTTCTATTCACTTGTGCAAGAGTGGTATTTACTCCACACCTTTAGTAATGAGTGTACATTGCTATTGGTGGGTGTGTTAACCTTGGGAAAGTCCCTTCTATTTACACTTGGGATAGTCGGGAAATAACTTTCTTAATGCAACGACAAGTTTGTGTCACACCATACTTTTCCATATCAAATACATGTTAAACACAACTCTAAACACATTTTCTATATACAAATGTTCTACATATTATTATCAGTAATATGTGTTGATGATTGTAGCTATAAGAAGATTTTGAGAAGACCTTTACTAAAGGTCTATTTTTCCAACAGAACATACCTTCTTTTCCATCACCTTTTAATTTCATAATCAAAGATTAATTAAAGACCAAATATGCCATAGCACGTAAATCAAAAAACTCATTCTACATTTTCCTTGATCAAAGTTGATGAAATTATAAGAGAATGATACCCATGTTGAAGAATCATGAAGTCCATATAATGTGATATTTGAAATCCCTCTTAATCTCTAGCATATATTACCCACATATACAATATATACTAACCATATGCAACATTATTCCTCTCCATCTAATATCTCAAAAATTTTAAGAGAAGTTGACCACAATTATCACATAAACATGAAATGTTTTCGTCAACCAAACAACATAATCAATTGCACCAATATATCATTCCTCTTTGCACATTACTCAAATCATATGCTAGATAAGCCATAAAATAATAATAATTTTCTTTAAGTGTTGGAAATATAGACCTATTAAAGGTCTTCTCAAAATCTTCTTATAACTACAATCATTGATACATATAAGTAATAATAATATAAATAATGTTAGCATTTGAGAAATGTGTTTAGAGTTGTATTTATCATGTGTTTGATAAGAAAATGTATGGTGTGCCACGAACTTGTCGTTGCATTAAGAAAGTTATTTCCCGACTATCCCAAGTGTAAATAGATGGGACTTTCCCAACGTTAACACACCAACCATTAGCAATGTACACTCACAACCAAAGGTGTGGAGAAAATACCACTCTTGCACAAGTGAATAAAAAAAGAGTTTAAATTGAGAATTGTATGTCCCCAAAAGAATGAAATACCCACTATAGGCACTTCCCAATGATCATATTTCAACCTCATTAACCTTAGTCAATGAGAATAAATGTATTTTAATATGGAATTAAAACACTCCATGAATGAAAATATAGTTGTTGGAGAAAACATTAAATGACCATTTATCCAACATTAGGGACTCTAATGATAGTCGTGATAAACATTCTCATAAGGTGTATAAACAAGTTTTTTTATCAAATACATTTTTTAAGTTTATTTTACCAATTAAATATTATTATTAATGAGAAGGAAATAATTGGTCAATATAATGGAGAGATATAACAAATTTGATGATTGATAGATCAAATGAATATAATAAATGTATCTAACTGAGAGACATAAAGAGATTATTGAGTACAAAATAGATGTACTACTATAGTCAATATGTCATGCTCTTATCTTATGTAATCTTTTTCTTCCTAACTATGTAATGAAAATTAATCATCAATTATATCTTTAGCAAAAATTAAATATCAATATTTGACCAATCAAAATTTTCAAACTATTTATTAGTTACATATATATGCAATAAATAGTAAAAAATCTATAATATATCTATAACTACTACTAAAACAAAACACTACTGATGTTAGCATTTTTAAAAATTGCTTATGTGTCACTTTTTCAATAAAAAATTTTCCTCTAAAATATAATGATGATGTCATTGTATTTATTACTAATGTTTATAGCTTTGACTTTTTTATTTTCCAATTATGACTAATATGATCAAAATTGATTGATTTTTTACTTTTTAGGTTTAATATATGAGAAAATCATATATATTTTATTTTATTTTCTTTCAATTATTTATAAAATCTTTATAATGTTATTTTTTAAATGAATATAGATATTTTGAGATGGTTAAAATATAAGGCTATTAATTTTTAATTTTTTATTTAAATAATATATCAAAAAATATAATATAATCGTTCATCGCACGGGCATTATCTAGTATATTATTATAGTATAATTTAAAGAGTGTATAACTGTAATAAAAATTACTATAGGTCAATCATTGGAATGACATATTTGTAATCTAAGGTTAATGGATCAAATCTAAATTTGAACTATTATTTTATAGTAGACTAATAAATTTAATTAATATTACTCCAATGTTATTACTATTTATCTTTCATAATTTCACAATCAGCTATTTTTAGTAACCGTGTTTATTCTTTTGCTATATTAATTTAAATAGTGCTTTTTTGAGACTTAGAAGGCAAATATATAGAGTCAAAAACACTTAGTTCTTTTTAAAAGGTGTAATTATAAGGAAGCTTCAACTCTATTTGTTAAATAGAATTTTTTCTACGATTGTTCATTTCAGTCTATATAATTTTCAAACTTTCATTATTTAACTAATTTTATATAATAAATAATTTGCTAATATATCGATAATTTGGCCCCCCCAACTCGGATTCTTGGCTTCGTCCCTGAATGTAGGCATTAGATATTTATTAGAGAAAAAATGAGTCAACAAGCTTAAAACAAATAAAAAGGCTAACTTGAGTAGCTTTTTTATTTGTTGATATTGGCTTACGTGGCAAATAAAATTAATCAACCTGTTATTTTAGTCATCCCAAAATTTACTTAAACAAAGTAAATTACCTTTTTCAAAAGCATAATAAACTGAATGATTTTGACTTATATTGAGCTATGTTACATAAATTATTGATTCAAATTAATTATTTTTAAATAGAAGTGGTAGCCTTTTATTAAAGTCTTCCATAATATTAGTAATAAAAATAAAAGTATAATAAAAGTATAAAAAAGAAAAAAAAAGATGAAGGGGGTAAGGGGTATGATCCTTCGAGAATAGTTAGTTAAATAACATTAGTGACAAAAATACCAATTCAAAATATTGGCTTTATCATCGTTGTCACATGGTTACGGTTTATTCCGAAGTACTTAACTAAAACTACCTTATTTAATTATAATATTTGTGGAGACTAATTAAATTTATAGAATAATAAAATTATTAATTTCATTCTTTATAAATTCAATTATAATGTCAAAATTGTGTTTATTTATGTTATTGTACAGTACAAATATATAGTAATACTCATTTTGTTCCTTAAAGTTGAAACCATAACATTTCAAAAAAAAAAAATGTTGAACCCATAAGGAATATTTATGAGAATTATAAAAATAAAATCTTTTAGATGATGTATATATATTTTATTGAATAATAAATTGATGGAGAAAAAGTAGAGACCATAACTATTAAACAAGTATTGAAATAAGTGGAAAAAATATAATGACCACAACTATAAAAAAATATATTTAAATAAACTTAGTAGGAACTAGGAAACATGTAAGGACCATAAGCATTATAAAAATATTAAAATGATATTTTTGGGAAATGTATGGGGACCCATAAGCATCATTGAAATATTAAAATGAGGATACACAAGGTTAATTATGTCCAAAATTTATGATTTAAATAGAAAGATTCTTAATAGAAACGATATAAGAACAATACAAAATGGAAAATGGAAACAATTTTAAGGAACAAAGGGAATAACATCAAAAGTAAATTTCGAATGGATGATCAAAATCCACCTAACATAGGTGTAACAAAGGAATATCATATAAACAAAATAACACTTGGCAAGTTTTTTTTTTTTTTTGAATAATATCTGATTCATTAATAAAGAGTCATTGACATCTATATCAGAGATACAAATTAGCAAGTACGTAACAATTTTAACCAAAGATAATTCAAAATTAACAAAACTACGACCGTTTTATATGAGATTTGACAATTCTGAATATCCTCTTCCACATCGTTGTTTGACACAACTAACTACGAGGGGGTCTTTCGATCTGTTGTAGTCTTGAGATATAATTGAATTTGATGTCATTGATGGTAATTGCGATTTTCGTGTCTGCTGCATTATCGCATTAATCTCTACTAACAAATCAATTAAAAACCAAACTTCATAACTCCAAAGTTTCACGAAGAAAGAGATCAAAACCCAATATATGGGTAGAATCAACTCAATGAATGGGTAGAACAACTCTCCTATAAGGAGAAAACAAAATTTTATTCTAATCATATTTAAAAGGCTTAAAACGGACAAATTTAAGAGCTTACCATCAACCAAAAGGTTGATGATAGCCCCAAACCAAGTATGGAGGTTAAGTTTTTTTTAGAAAGAGGAGAGAAAAGGAGAGGGGGAGAAGGAGGTTACGTTTACAGAGAATGAGAGAAGTTAATAATGAAGTAATTTTTTGTGTTTTACGAAATATGATTAATGGTGAGATTATAAGATATCAAGTAATTTTTTGTGTTTTACGAAATATTCAATTTTTTTTGGAAGAGCACAAATTTAACTATGGAGCAAAAGTTAAAAATTGACAAAGACAACAATATCAATTCAAAAAAAAAAAGGTAAAAAATATACTAAGAATTCCATGCATTGCACGGGGGTTTGTACTATCTATTCATAACTAGTGTAGCTACCTGTGCAATGCACGAAGTTGAAAATTCAAAAAATACTTAAAAATATAAGTTATAAATAATAAGTATATATATTATCGTTATTAAGTAAATTTTTAACGTTAATGTGTAATATTGATACGATAATATTAAAACAAACACTAATAAAATAATATCCGATATTATTACCATACATAAATATAAAAATGGAGTCTAAGAAAAATAATAAAAAAAGATAAAGATGTTTATATAGTATTAACCTTTCAAAAAAATATCCGAAAAGTAGTTGTTTCGAATACAAACTATTGTAGGAGACAATCTTACATGAGACGCACCCTCTATATGGGTTAAATACACGGATAAATATAATTTAAGACAATACATGCTCTTGGTTAAGATGTCGTCTCATTGAGAGACAATACTTCACAAAAGCAGTTGTTCAACCACCAATTTTTGTATGAGACGATTTTACTGTGTAACTTCACTAGTGGAAAATAACGTATTTGCTGCTGCTTAATGGCTGCGGTTTTAAGGTATACGTAGCTATTATGATCAATAAAAATTAGGTAAAAAAAAATTAATAAAGGCTGCGGTTTTAATCCTTGCTCGCAACCAATAAGCATTTTTTTCAAATAAGGTAAAAAAAAAGCACAAAGACTGCGGTTTATCCTTGTCCGCAGCCAATAATTAAAGACCTAAAAATTAAAACTCGCCTTATAACGTTCAATTTTCATTTGACCTGCTAGATGTTTCATTTCCTTCGAAATTCTTCTTGCCTTTCATCTTCTTCTTCTCCCACGAAAATTCTTACCGTTGTTGTTCTTCTTCTTCGTGCATAACCCCACGACCTTCAATCTTGCTGTTTCATCTTCTTCGAAATTCTACTTCTTCTTACTGTCAATACTCACGAATATATAACCATGAAAATATTTGGTCTTCTTCATCTTCAATCCTCACCAATTAAGGTATTAGAATTTCTCAAACATTTGGTCTTCTTCATCTTCAATACTCACGGAAATTAGGGCTAATATTTTTGTTTTTCTTTGTAGATTATTACATAACCCACGAAAATCAAGGTAATTTCTATTTGTTTTGTAAATTTGCAAGTTTATATTTTTATTGTTTTACTTGTAATTTAGTAACTTAGTTAAAAATGTGGTTTGTTAATTATTAGCATATTTTGTAATTATTTGTGAATGTGATTTGTGTGGTTTGTTAATTATTTGCATATTTTGTTAAAAATGTGGTTTGAATACTTGTCTTTAATTATTAGAACTAGAATACTTATATTTCTAAGGTTATGATTTAATTTTATTATTTATATTTTGAATATGATTATATTTACTATGTAGTGCTTAATATTGAAGTATGAAGTATATAATTAGAATATGTTTGGTTATAAAAAATTAGAATATGTTTGGTTATATAGAATTAGAATATGAAGTATATGAAGTATGAAGTATACAATGTTAATTATTCTAAGTATATATTTATAGGGTTATATATATATATATATATATATATATATATATATATATATATATATATATATATATATATATATATATATATATATATATATATATATATATATATATATATATATAAAAATAGATGTAGATCAAATAAAAGGATTTTAAAATAGAAGGTGGAAGGATTTTGTTTGATTTTTTGGTTACTATATATACAAATAAGGATACTATGTTATAAATTAAGAACATTTTAAAAATTATTTCATAGTTACCCTTATGAGTAACATAATTACTTTTACAATTATGTGTTTTTGGCTCAATCGTAACCATAAATTTTTTTATTTTAGTGAAATCAAGGGTGTAGAGACCTTCTTACCCTTCTCATTTTCAACCCCGGATCCCTCATATGTTAAAAAGTTGTTATTAATTTTATTTTGAATTATATAATCACACTTAGGATGACAAAAGATCGTTCTTGGATGTATGAAATCATTGAATCGCAAGAATTTATTAATGGCGTATTAGAATTTTGTAGTATTGCGGTTGAACATCAAGTTAGGATGGGGGGAGTTGATTTTTATTGCTCATGTGACAATTGTGGCAATGTATCAAAGGTAGATAGTGTTCATATCCTTAGGGAGCACATACTTCGACGTGGGTTTAGGCCTCATTATCATGTTTGGGTTTGGCATTGTGAGAAGGGAGTTTAAAAGGAAAAAAGTGTTGTTGAGGATGTCAATAATGTGACTGACATCAATGAGGATGTACTAGATCGTGTGGGTGAGTATGAGAAGGATGAAGAGAATGTCGATGAGGATGTGGATCGTGTTGATGAGATGATGGAGGGAGTCGAGGATGAGTTAGGAAAACGTCCTCGTGTATATGACTTGTTGACAGAGGCTTCTCAAAAGCCTTTGTACCTTGGATGTACAAAGTTCACCAAACTAACAACAGTGTTGACAATTTTCAACATTAAGTCAAAGTTCAATTGGAGTGACACTAGTTTTGCAATGTTATTAGAAGCATTAGGTGAGATGTTTCCTGAGGGAAATGAACTTCCAAAGTCGACATACAATGCCAAAAAACTCATGTGTCCTTTCAGTTTAGAGTACCGGAAGATTCATGCGTGTCCGAATGATTGTGTATTGTATCGAAATGAAAACGAGAACTTAGAAGAGTGTCCTAGGTGTGGGCTATCACGTTACGAGTGTAAAGGGGCTCGGGATACTAAAGGGCCCCCGGCTAAGGTATTGTGGTATCTTCCAATAATACCTAGATTCAAGCGCTTATTTTCTATAAAGAAAGAGCGTTAAATTTGAGGTGGCATGTAGATAGGGTGAAGAAAGATCACTTGCTCACATATCCATCTAATTCTCTGGAGTGGAAGAGTATTGATAGGTTGCATAAGACTTTTGGGGATGAAGTTCGTAATTTAAGGCTCGGACTGTGCACGGATGCAATGAACCCATTCGACAATCTTAGTTCTCAACATAGTACTTGGCCGGTACTTTTAGTGATATATAATTTGCCTCATTGGTTGTGTATGAAGCGTAAATACATTATGCTTTCGCTTCTTATCTCGGGTCCTAAGCAACCTGACAATGAAATAGATGTACATCTTGCACCTCTCGTTGAGGATTTGAGAAAGATGTGGGATAAAGGAGTTTCCATGTTTAATGCATATGCTAATGAGGAGTTCACCTTCCGTGCAATGCTTCTATGCACTGTTAATGATTTTCAGGCATATGGAAACTTATCAGAGTATAGGAACAAAGGGAAGAAAGCGTGCACAATATGTATCAATGACATGGAATCCACGTGGATTTCTAAGTGCAAACATGTATTCATGCACCATCGAAAGTTCCTCCCACGAGATCACCATTACCGTAAGAAGAAGAAGATGTTCAACGGGGAGGTTGAGGACCGTGTAACTCGTCGACCGTTGACCGGTTATTTGGTTACGAATAGGTTGAGGGGGTCGAGACTGTATTTGGTAAACTAGGGCAGTGCAAGGGGGTGAAGACCGACTATGGAAAAAGGAATCAATCTTTTGGAAGCTTCTATATTGGAGAGATCTGTAGGTTAGGCGTTGTCTTGACGTCATGCATATAGAGAAAAATGTATGTGATACCATACTCGAGATTTTCATGAACATTCCGTGTAAGACAAAGGATGTTAAGGCTGTGCGAGATTACTTTGAATGCAAGGGTATTCGTCCGGAGTTGTGTGCATAGGTTAAGGTGAGTAAGAAAAGAGAGAGAACTGATGAAGTTGGTGGCAGTAACAAGGGAAAGGGCGGTAAGAAGAAGATGAGTAATGAAAAGGTTTATTTACCTCCAGCTTGCTATACATTATCCAAAGTAGAGAAACGGGCATTTTGTGAATCTTTGTATGGCATTAAGGTTCCGTCTGGGTACTAATCCAACATGAAGAGATTCGTGACCTTAAATGGTGAGTTGAAATTAAGAAGCATGAAATCTCACGATTGTCATGTAATGATGCAAGTGTTTACCAATTGCACTACGTGGAATACTGCCAAAACATGTGAGATATGCTATTACCGAGCTATGTTCGTTCTTCAACACAATTTGTGGTGAATTTCTTGATCCCTTTAAACTTGATGCTCTTCAAGTCGACGTGATTGTAACTTTATGCAAGTTTGAGATGTATTTTCCACCTTCTTTCTTTGACATTATGGTTCATCTTACTGTTCATCTCGTTCGTGAAATCAAGCTTTTGGGTCCAGTTTTTTTAAGGTGGCATTATCCTTTTGAGAGACACATGGGTGTTTTACAAAACAAAGTGAGGAATCCAACATAACCAAAGGGGAGTATGATTCAAGGCACTATAAGCGATGAGATTGGTAACATATAGCCGAGTATATGGCTATGGCAAAGCCTATTGGACTTCCCACCTCTCGACATGAAGGAAGACTTGAGGGAAAAGGAACAATTGGCTCCAAAACAATCACACCTCATCGGGACAGTCTTCTACAAGCACACCTGTATGTGTTGCATCATATTCCAGAAGTCCATTCTTTTTTGAATGAGCATTTTGATATATTGCGCGCAAAATGTCCTTCTAAAGGTGATAGGGCATTGATGCAGTTGCATAACTAGAAGTTTATTGATTGGTTTCATAATCGAGTAATATGTGAAGAACAAAAGGGTGTATCTGAGATTGTTAAGTGGTTAGCTTTTGGTCCTCGTGATGATGTCAACAAATATGAGGGTTACGATGTCATTGGGTTCACATTTTGGACTGAGGGTCAAGATAAGAAGTCATCGTATCTGCAAAATAGTGAGGTTTCTATTTTTTCGTCATCTACATTTTACGCGAGTGCCAAGGAGAAATCGTCGGTTGATGCTAAATTGCTATACTACGGGCAGGTACATAAAATATGGGAGCTTGACTACTGTACTTTCACTATAGATCTTTTCAAATGCAAGTGGGTGGATAATAATCGACGATGCGTTAAAAATGACGACCCTTGTGGATTCACTCATGTAGACTTAGATCGTTTGCGTGATAATGAGGAGCCATTCATACTAGCCACACAAGCCATCCAAGTATTCTACATTGTAGACCCTTCTGATAAAAAATGGTTTATTATTACACCGGGAAAAAGAAGTATCCTTGGTATAGGTGATGTTGAGGATGAGGAAGAATATGATGCTTTTGAAGACTCCCCATCCTTTATCAATCTAAAATCGGTTAATGAAGATGATGAAGATGTTTATTATATGCATGTAGATCACACGGAAGGAATACATTTGAATTAAGTGATTCACAAGGTATGAATTATTTAAGGTTATAAAAACGTTTTTTGCACTTTCGCGCATAAAGTAGCTTAAACGTGGTTTGTTATGCATGAACCTTGGCACACAACACTAATTGGTATATATTATTGTGTTGAAATGGTTAGAATTGAAAATCTTAGTCATATGCTTCAAATTACGTATTAAGTTGCGTTTTTAAGGTTTTTTAAGCTTTTTTGGCAGTTTCGTGCATAAAGTAGCTTAAACGTGGTTAATTATGCATGAAACTTGACACACAACACTAATTGGTATACATTATTGTGTTGAAATGGTTAGAATTGAAAATCTTAGTCATATGCTTCAAATTACGTATTAAGTTGCGTTTTAAAGGTTTTTTAAGCTTTTTTGGCACTTTCGCGCATAAAGTAGCTTAATCGGGTTTGTTATGCATGAAACTTGACAAACAAAATTAATTGGTATATATTATTGTGTTGAAATGGTTAGAAATGAAAATCTTAGTCATAAGCTTCAAATTCCGTATTAAGTTGCGTTTTAAGGTTTTTTAAGGTTTTTTGGCACTTTTGCGCATAAAGTAGCTTAAACGTTGTTTGTTATGCATGAAACTTAGCACACAACACTAATTGGTATATATTATTAATCTTAGTCATATGCTTCAAATTACGTATTAAGTTGCGTTTTTAAGGTTGGGAAAATTATATTAAAAACTCCCAACTATGTGCGATTTAAATATATAACTCCAAACAATTGATTAATATTTAAAACTCCCAACTTTAGACCCATTTTAAATTTAATGTCCAAGATTACTTGTAACCGGATAAATTGGTTTTAGTAAAGTAGTAATGGGACCCAATTGTATTTATTAATCACCTCACCCCCTTTGACCTTACACGACCCTTCACGTATCCTTCCATTTTAACAAAATGGTAACCGGTCAAAAAGGTTATGAAATTGTATATTTGCTTTAAAATTAAAATGGACCTAAAGTTAGGAGTTTTGAATAATAATTAATAGTTGGGAGTTTTATATTTAAACCGCGAATAGTTGGGAGTTTTAAAAGTAATTTTCCCTTTGAGGTTTTTAAAGCTTTTTTGGCACTTTCGCGCATAAAGTAGCTTAAACGTGGTTTGTTATGCATGAAACTTGGCACACAACACTAATTGGTATGTATTATTGTGTTGAAGTGGTTAGAATTGAAAATCTTAGTCATATACTTCAAATTACAAAATCTTAGTCATATATGATATTTTGGTGATAATTATTGGTGATTATTGTGTTGCATTATTGTTAATTATTTATTATTTTATAATGGTGAATAATACTCCCTCTGAATCAGTTTAGATGTCCCATTTAGGATTTCACGGATTTTAAGGGTTGAGTGGAGTCCATTAAAAAGGTAGTAGTTGGGTAGTTTAATTGATTAAATTAATTGTAAAGGTGGTAGTTGGGTATTGAGAATTGGAAAAGTGGGGGCATTTAGGTAAAAAAAGGATATACAAAAAAGGAAATGAGACAATTGGTATGGTTTTGCCAAATAAGGAAATGAGACATCTAAACTGATTCGGAGGGAGTATATACTATTATTATTAAAACAGAAAAAAATTGAAAAAAAAATTCTAAAGGCTGCGGTTTTTGACTTGACCGCAGCCTATAGAGGTGCCCAAAAATTGAATAAA
This sequence comes from Amaranthus cruentus, assembly GCA_019425755.1. Classification (NCBI taxonomy): domain Eukaryota; kingdom Viridiplantae; phylum Streptophyta; class Magnoliopsida; order Caryophyllales; family Amaranthaceae; genus Amaranthus; species Amaranthus cruentus. The sequence continues at coordinate 6,005,394 of CM033464.1, forward strand.
AAATCTACTATTGACTGTGGTGGAGCCCAAAAACCGCAGCCTATAATAATTAAGATTCCTGCGTTTTTTAACCGCAACCTTTCTTTCAAGCTATCAGCTGCCGCCACTAATGCTTGGGTCAAAAACCGCAGCCTTTACTGGCACAAAACCCGCAGACATTAGCGTTTTTTCCACTAGTGCGTGCCCGACATATTGGTCAAACAACACAA
>CM033464.1:6010602-6061485 GCA_019425755.1 Amaranthus cruentus
TATATATATATATATATATATACATATATATATATATATATATATACATATATATATATATATATATATATATATATATATATACTATTTTTTTCGATTCAAGTTTCATCTAAAACAATGTTTGAGCTACTTTGTGAGCAAAAATGCCGAAAAACCTTTAAAAAACCCTAAAATACGCAACTTAACGCGTAATTTGAACCATATGACTATTTTTTTCGATTCTAACCATTTTTAAAAAATAATATATATAAAATAGTGTTGTGTGTCAAGTTTCATTCTAACAAACAATGTTTGAGCTACTTTATGAGCGAAAATGCCGAAAAACCTTAAAAATCTTAAAATCGCAACTTAACGGTTAATTTGAAGCATATGACTATTTTTTTCGACTTTAACCATTTCAACACAATAATATATATAAAATAGTGTTGTGTGTCAAGTTTCATACATAACAAACAAGGTTTGAGCTTACTTTATGAGCAAAAATGCCGAAAAAGCTTAAAAAACCTTAAAACGCAACTGAACGCGTAATTTGAAGCGTATGACTATTTTTTTCGACTTAAACCATTTTAACACAATAATATATATAAAATACTGTTGTATGTCAAGTTTCATGCATAACAAACAATGTTTGAGCTACTTTCTCTTCATCTCATCAACACACACGATCCACATCCTCATCGACATTCTCTTTATCCGTCTCATACCCACCCACATGATCTAGTACATCCTCATTGACGTCAGTCACATTATTGACATCCTCAACAACACTTTTTTCCTTGTAAACTCCCTTCTCACCATGCCAAACCCAAACATGATAATGAGGCCTAAACCCACGTCGAAGTATGTGCTCCCTAAGGATATGAACACTATCTACCTTTGATACATTGCCACAATTGACTCATGGGCAATAAAAACCAACTCCCCCGTCCTAACTTGATGTTCAATAAATTCTGACTATTTAATTCTTCCATACATCCAAGAATGATCTTTTGTCATTCTAAGTGTGATTATTTAATTCAAAACAAAATTAATAATCATATATACTTATTTACACCAAACATATTTAACCCTAAAAATAAATACTTATTTATACTAAATATATTAATTTTATATATGCACTACATTGTGTTTTAAAATAAAATCACTTAGAATAATTAACATTGTATACTTCATACTTTATAATTCTATATAACCAAACATATATGTACAACAACAAACCACAAATACATACACATTCATAAATTAAATTATGAAAAATTTAAAACTCAAAAACCACAGCTACATACATACACATTCATATAATTAAAATGAAAAATTTACCTAAAAATATAACAAAACATACATACACATTCATAAATTATCATAAATTTAAACCTAATTTACAAAATCAAAATGAGAATTATACCTTAAATTTTCGTGGGTTTTGACTTGTGTATAAACTATACAATAAAAAAAATAAATTTTAGTATAAAAAAACTAAGCCCTGAAACAAAATTAATGAAGCTTGAACAACAATGTGTTTGAGAACTAAGCTTTAAAAATTATACCTTGAAGAAGAGCAAAAATTAAACCCAAATTTCGTGGATTTTTCGTGGGTTTAGGGTGAACTTTAATGGGTTTTTCGTTGTTTTAATAAGAGCAACACTACACACAAGAATTTCGTGGGTTTATTTCGTGGGTTTAAGAAGAGCAACAACAACAATGGGTTTAATTCGTGAGTTTAAGAAGAGCAACAACAAGAAGATGAAGATGAAGAGAAACAACAAAATCAATAAGTAAAACCGCAAATAAAGATAAAGAAATGGATGAAATAGTAGGAACAAGAAGATGAAGTGTTTCGCGCTTGAAACAATAGGTTTTGAGAGGTTTTAGTGAGAATAATGTTTTGTAACGTTAAAAGGCGCCTTTTTGAAATAATGTGTTGGTTTATTGGCTGCGGTCAAGGCAACAACCGCAGCCTTTGGAGTTTTTTTGAATTGATTTGAAAGTGTGGTTTATTTGCTGCGGTTATATAAAAAAACTGCAGCCTTCATTTATTTTTTTTATCTAATTTTTATTGCTCATATTAGCTTTGTATAACTAAAAATCGCAGCAAATAAGAAGCAACAAATACTTTTTTTCCACTAGTGCTTAAATATTAAGGCTTATAAAGGATTAAATAACCGTACAAGTATGGTAGAAGAAAGCATAATATATGTAGTGTTCGATGAACTAGACAATGAAATATTGAGTGAAGGATTTAATGAATTAAACCTTAACAAGCACTTTGATGACGTGAGTGATGATGGAGTAGAAGTCAATGAGTAAAATAAAGATGAAAAGAAGAATAAGCAAGAGCATGTACAAAGTCTTAAGGGTTTGAAGAAAAACCGGTTAAGTGCATTGAAGACTTACATCCTGATCTTAAGAACCAACCTGAAGACCTGGAGAGACCTCCTGAACATACTGGTTTTGATACTCCAACTAAAGACTCCTCAAAGGAAATAGGACCTAGATCTCTCAATAATTATACACCATCTCTAATAAGAAGATTTACACTATCATCTCAACATGCTCTGGAAAATATCATTACTGATCCAAAGAAAGGTATTCAAACTCGATCTTGTCTTAAAAATTTATGTGCATTTTCTACTTTTGTTTCTCTTGTAGAATCAAATGATGTTAAAGAAGCCAAAAGGAACCAGAGTGGATCATAGCTATGCGAAATGAACTCAATCAGTTCGAAAGAAACAAAGTATGGGATCTAGTTGAAAGACCACAAGATCGCACCAAAGTTGGATAAAAAATTTCTTTCAAAACAAGCTAAATGAGGATTATGTTCTTTTATACAACTTCTCTCTTATGTTTTTGTAGTGACAATGTTTTATATCAATAACATTGCTTTGTAGATGGAAATTGGAATTGAGGATTGTCTGCATATTGAGTTTGAATAAAATATAAGCAAGTAATTTGACTAATTTATTTTCATTTATTATGTGTCATGGTTACAGAAAAGAGCATTGGCTTGATGATAAGATTATTTTGTCATGTACATATAGTAACTAATGTATCATATAATTATAGTTTCTTAACTTTTTTGGAGCAGGCTTTGTGGCAGAATCAGTTCCAAATATAAAATTGAACTTCAAGCTTCACCTTATAACTATTGCTACATTCCGTGATTTCAAACTTATCAGTTATCTCAATATTAGATCATAAATTAAGTCTATACAACTTAAAGATATTTTTGTTTATTTAAAAATAAACTTAAACTTAGATAGTGTTAACAGTCACAAAAACGACGTGAGAAAAAACAAAAAAATCACTTAGATTAAAGCGGAAGATAAATATTCAAATTACAACTTGATAAAAAGTTTCTTAGTGAAGACATAAAAGAAATACGATAAATTTAAATAACTTTCTAGGTGTTCTTATTCAAAGCATCCTCACTCAAAATCCCCTAGACTAGATTAACCTACCAAATAAAAGAGAAAAACAAGAAAACAAAGTACACAAAAATCAGTACAAACTGAGTAATTCGACTCCATTCTGTAAAATTCAATAGCAAATAATTTTAAAATATAAATAGACTTGATGAATAAAACAGTTTAAATAATTTATCATCTTCAAATTTGTCGGTCATAGAAAGGTTAAAATAAATTAGAGGAGAAATGTGAACGCTAGTAGGCCGGGACTAATCCCTGTTAACCGCCTACTTCAACAAAGGTCGTCACCTTAATAATAATGGTCAATCACAAGAGTCCCAAGTGTGCACACCCCTTCTACTTGGATCACAACAAATAGAAGGAAGACAACAAAATATAATATGAAACATAAATAATAAGATTTGTTGGTAGCTAAACTAACCCAACAAGACACACTGTTCAACACCCTTACGGCCACATTTTCCTCGTAATATTAGTTGAAATATTATCGTTAATTTTTATATCGACCAAAATTAACCGTCATCAAAACATATAATAACACAATTTAATTTTTTATTAATAACCCTTTAAGATTTATTATTATTTTAAATTTCGATCGAAGATAATCATAGTCAGTTAATAGATTAAAATACAATAAAGTAAAATAAAACTAGGAATACAAGATCCCAAAACACATTGTATAACATGTGTACAAAAATATTATTCGTGTTAATATAATCAGTTTATATTTTATAAAAGTATATTTTATAATTATCTCGGGTAACGGATAGGAGTATAATGGACATCGAAATTACCTTGAGTAGTGCTAAAGTGTCGAAGGTTATGAAAACTAGTAGTACGTTGGTTCTACGGCTCTTCCGAAATCTCCGTCTATAATTTTAGGTCGAAAGGAGGGTTATTAGATAATCTAATTGTAATACCCCTTTAAAGAATTAAAATAAAATTTTCTTTTAAGATAAGGTATCGAAATTTGAGAAAAGGTATACATCAAAATTAGAGAATTAATTTTATTTTTAAATTGTTAAAATTGAAGTTAAAGGTATAAAATAATAACAAAAGAATAAAATAAATAATATAAGAAAAAAAAGGAAAAGAAATTTCTAAAGTACCCTAAGATCTTCTTTATTAAAAAGTCACGTGGACCAAACTAGGAAAAAGAAAGAAAAAATAAAAATAAAAAAAGTTTTTATAAAACAGAATAAGGGAAGGAGAGAGAAGGTTTTAGAAGACAAAAACAAGCCGTGAAAATGGCGTTCTAAAAGCTCGAAGGAAGAAGATGAAGGAAAAAGGGAAGAAATTTTCGTCTACCAAGCATTCGAGGTAGATATTTCAATCATCTTCTTTACCCATACGTCATCATTTTCTTAATCTTCATAATTTTCTGAACAAAAAATGAATTTAGGGTTTTTAAACAACAAAGAGAGAACTAGAGTTTTTGGTTTCTTACCAGGACTTAGAAAAAGGGATGATTTGTGTGTCTAGGGTTCAAAATGAGATCAATTTATAGGACAAAAATTTATGTTAAATTAAGGAAGGAGTATTACGAGAATAATTAATGGAGGGATTCGAAAGGATTTTGAAATTATGGCTGATTGGGGGGGAATTTCGAAAACTAATTGAATGGGATATTAGTGGGATAATTTGTTGGCCCAATTGAGTTTTGATGATGACTTAACGTTTTATAAACAAACAAATTTTAGAGATTGTTTTGTAGGTCAAATATCCGATTTGTCAAAATCGTCGATGGCACCTAAGAGACTTGTTTAAAGAATATTTTACTTGTCAAAGTCAATGTCAAAGTCAAAGTCAAAATAGTCAATCTTGAAGTTCAAATGGAAAGTCAAAAGATAAATCGATCACTACTGTTCCAAGATTTGATAAACTAAAAAGAGAGCTGATGGAGACAGTGCAGTGTTCCCAGCGAAGCAGGTCTGGGAAGTCAGTCAACTAAAAGAACGTAGGAAAATTAGTTTTCCTTAAATTTAGTTGATTGTACGGTTAATACTAAATAATTGCATAAGATAGTAATTGGCAAAATTAATTAAAATTAATCTAAGGGTTAAGAATAAATCTCCTTGTTTATCTCCATAAAAATAGGGAAGAAGCTAGGGTTTAGTTGAATGAGTCTTCAACTTACTATTATTAGCTATTTGATTACAAATTGCAACCGTATGAAGTAAAGTAACTTCCAAGGCAATTATCCACATTCCCACATCTTAAGATAATGGGATAATGGTTGATTTACACGATTTTATCTCATATAAAAGAGAAATTATAACCGGCTAATAAAAGTGTGGTACTGTGCCCTAACCGAAAATTCTAGATAGATCACCCGAGAGAAAAATATTCATTCTTACATTTGGCAATTAATTCTTAATATTTTTCTTGTGCAATAATTTAGTCTTTATCCAATTTAAAGAAATTTCTTTAAGGGGTTTTGAGTGTTTGTAAATTAGACTGGGGAAGTCTAAGGGGAAACGAGAGAATTTAGAGAAGAGAAAGAGAAGGAGAAAGTGTAGAGAAGTGGCCTAGAAGAGAAGAAGAAGAGAATTGTTTTATGTACTTGTATTGATTGCCTAAAACTTAAGAGAAACTTAAAATCCCGAGTGGTCGTGGTTTTCTTTTTATTAGGCCTAGAAAGTTTCTACGTAAAATCCTTGTCTCCATTTTACTTTCTTGCGTTTTTGTTTAAGTATTTTTATTAAGTTTAAATTCCGCAAAACAGGGCAAAAATACTCGAAAAGAGCAATACAACAATTCACTCCCCCTCTTGTTGCATTCCTAATCTCTAAGTGTTTCTACAATTGGTATCAGAGCCATGTTCCTCATTTGATCAAGAAACCTTGAGAGCCGTATCTTGGTATTTTAGAGATGTTGAAAATGAATGAACAAATGGAAGAAGGTTACTCTACTCAAAGACCGCCCATTTTCGATGAAATATTCTACACATACTGGAAGAATAGGATGAAAATATTTATCAAAGCCAAAAATTATCAAGTTTAGAGAGTTATCGAAATTGGAGACTTTGAGGTAACAACTACCAACTCCAATAACGAAACTGTTCCCAAACCGATCACTGAATTTGAGAAAGAAGATTTTCAAAAAATGGAGATGAATGTTCTTGCCATCAAATTACTTCACTGTGGTCTTGGACCAAATGAGCACAATCGCATAATGGGTTGCAAAACAGCCAAGCAGATTTGGGATCTGCTAGAAGTTACCCATGAAGGAACTAGTGAAGTGAAGCGCTCCAAAATTGACTTGCTGATGTCAAAATATGAAATATTTGAGATTTTGGTATAACCAGTCCAAACCCGGACCGGATGGAATCCGGGTTAGACTAGGACCGGACCGGATGGAACCGGTCAGGTATCCCGTCTTAGCATATTTGAGATTCTAGTCCGGTCCGGTTCGAGTTCGGACCGATCAACACTCCAACGTATTAGAACGTGTTTATATATTTAACTCATTCCATACCACTAAAATATTACTATGACTTGATAATTAATAGGTCAAAATTTTAATACTATACCAGAAACATAAACAGCCATTTTAGACGGTTTTGAAAATTCAAATGAAAAATCCGACTTCATCACGGCGTCCGGAACGCATCAATTACCTTGGGTACCAAATTTCATAATATCTAACATTCATTTACTATTTTTAATTATTTTAAGCGTTTTAACGAATTTTAAACACATCGGGTAAATAAAACATCGATGAAACACACCCAACACTTCGGATCGAGGCACCACTACCGAGACAGCAGCTGCTTTCCTAAATCACTTACTATTAAATTGTTATTATTTTTTATTATATTTATCATTCAAATTATTAAACCCCTTTAAAATCTCATGACCAAGATAAATCTAACAAAACCGAATTTACAAACAATACAAATTTTTCTAGCACACAACCACTTAATATTTCCGCACACACATAATAATATACAAAAATTCAATCATCACTCCAAACCATCATCAAAGCATAAAGCCATCAAACTAAACATACTCATCCATAAAATCCTTCAAAAACACTTATGTTTTGTTTGGAAATAAGAATTTCATTTGAAAATATATAGATTCACAAAAACTTGCTTAAGACCGTCTTGGAATAAGACCACAATTGGGCCGGCCCATTCTCAGGCGCGTGCACTACACGCGCTTCAGATTTTTTTTTTGTTGGTTTTTTTCATTTTCTGGGCATTTTTCAATTTGCACCTTAAAGGTATCAATTTTGACCTTAAAGATATCAATTTCAACGTAAAGTAGTACTTAAACATATCAATTAATGTAAAATTTTCAATAACAACATAGAATTCATTACTTATCACTGTCAATTATCACCAAACATGCATCAATTATGACTTTATCTTGTTTTTGTTATGATGTTAACTATATCAATTATAAACAAAATATATAAGCTACATAACAACGTACAATTCATTACTTATCAATGTCAATTATTACCAAACATGCATCAATTATGACCTTATCTTGTTTTTGTTACGATGTTAACTATATCAATTAGAAATAAAATAAATGAACTACATAACATAGAATTCAATACTTATTACTCTCAATTATATTAGGTAGAAATTGATCACTTTAACGTTAAAATTGATCACTTATAGGTTCAAATTGAAATTTTTACTTTAATTGATATATTTAAGTACCACTTTATATTGAAATTGATATATTTAAGGTCAAAATTGATACCTCTAAGAGTAAAATTGAAAAATGCCTAGAAAAAGAAAAAAAGTTGATGGGCTTCATATTGGGCCGCGTCTTATTCTAAGACGGTCTTACCCAAGATCTACTGATATATATTTAACTCAAATTTAGTATTTGGCCAATACAAAAATTTCAAATTTGGATTTGAGTCAAATCCACAATTGTTATAAACATGGTTAATGATAAGGATTTGAGAAAGACTTCCCTAACCTTGTTATAATGATAAGGATTTAGTTAATTCATTTGTTTTATATTTAAAATTCTATAAAAGTGTGGGGTGTTACACCAACATACACCTGCATCCCTTGAATCCTTCACATCTTTTTAGCACATTGACATTGCAATATTTTCATTCGTATTGTTGTTAATAGAAATATTATTATAAAGTCAAAAGTATAACTTGGGGGACTGCGTGCATAACACACGGCCCCACAAGTAGTAGTAACAAAATTGTTCAAGTATTTTGGTGAAAAGACTTAATAATGAAATAAAAGCAAATTATACGATAAATAAGAAAATAGTAAAAGGAATAATTAGCTAGAATAATTCAACATTTTATAGATTTTTCTACTATATTCTCAATCTTTGATTAACGATGAATAGTCTTCATTTTAGAGTTACTTACCCAAGAACATTGTTGCCCAAATAGTGACTAGTATCATTGCGAAAGATTTCCACTATGAATAAGGTAAATCGTTAATCAAAAATGGCATTTCTTTTAAATATAATGATGCTTAGCGTAATAACAATTGTGCAGATTGTAATTCTTTTATCTTTTGTGTTTTACTGACTACTGATTTTTATTGAAGAATAGTGTCAATTTCTTGGATCTAACTATGTTCCTTTACTCTTTTTTTCTCTATTTTTGATGATTAATGAGATAAGATTGGATTTTGGTTATTGATTAATGTTTTTAGTGTTTGAATATCATCTTTTTACTAATTTTTGTTCAACAAGCTGAATTTTCCATTGAAAGGGACTTCGAGGATTAAGGTATTCTATTGAGTTCTAAAATTAAAATTGATTTTGCTCATAGTTGTGATGAAAAGCCTCCAACTTCTAAGTTTACATGGACGATTGAAAGCTTTACTAGGTTGAACATTAAGAAGCATTACTCGGATGCTTATGTCGTTGGGGGTTTTAAATGGTAAATTTTGATTTATCTTCTATAAAATTAAATTTTGATTTTGTATTTTGTATATTATTAGTCATCGCTCTTTGCCTTTTGTCATCGCTCTTTACCGCCTTTCTTACCTGTATTGTTTCTTAGTTATATGCTTGTATCCTTTTAGTTGCGTAAGTCACTTATTATGCTTGCAGTTAATTGATTCTTATGCTTGGCTAATATGGGTGTAAGATGCAGGAGTTTAGATTTTTGCAGGTTCCTATCTTTGAAGATCCCTCTTGAGCCGAAGGACTCTTTTGACCGCCCTCTCCTTATGGGTATGAGACGCCGTCGACCTTCCTTCCCCAGACTCTGACCATAGATTTATCTGTGTGCGAGAATACTGAGTATGATGATATCATGATAATGGTGATGTAATAGGCAGATCTTGATTTTTCCATAAAGAAATAATGTGGATTACCTAATCAAGGTCATCATAAGTATTCGATAAGAAAGGTATTTTTCTCATTTGCAAATGGTTGGTAGTTTTTCCATATGCAATTATTGGCATTTGTGTGAACTTGACATCCATTTTCTTGGGTGTACTGTTGTTGAGTTGCTAGAAATGTATTGACACCTTGAATGAATACATGATATGTATATTCAACTGTCCAGTCCAGCTTTACTCATAATCCTTATCAAAGGAGAGTAGGAAACATTTCGACCTGGGAACCCTCATCTCGAATTGCAAATGAAAATAGAAGACCCAGTACATAGCCAAAAGCAAGATAAGTCAAGAGTAGTTAGCATACTTAATAACGTAAAACCAAGAAATTTAAACAATAATTATAAAGACAAACAAAATCTTGAGAAAGATAGATGTCAAAAATCTTCGACATGAATTCGGCGTCTCCTACTGATTTTATCCCAATTCAAGTTCTTAAAGAGAAGCATCTCCCACATGTCCTCCTTTATTTAATCATCTCTAATGTCTTTTTAAACCTGCCACGACTTGTCGACTTCTCGTTCGACTTCTAATTTGCTCTTTCCGTACCATTAAAAATAAAAGTTATAGTTCTGTTGTAAAAACTAACTATTTCGAAAACTTTGTTGCCTTTTTTTCTATGGAAAATTACGTATTGTATCTAGTAAACATAAGCTGGTGTTCACCTTTATTTGGATTGAGATAGTTTTGAATTGCAATATGTTGTTTTGGCATTTATTCAGGTTGCTTTAGCTTATTTGGAATCACACTTTCAATTACGATTACTCTTTATTACTTTGTTGCCTTTTAAACTATAGAAAATTTTCTTTCCCATCTCCTAAGTGTTTTATTTTATTTATTTATTTTTTTAATTTTCTTTTGAGTTTAAACTGTTAATAGTAGGCTTGGTTGCTGAATTTGCTCACTTGTTATATTGTAGCTTTGACTGTACAACCTATGCTATGGTTAATAGCCAACACTCTTATAAGTAGTGATGATCAGTGACAACAATAGTTTGGATATCTATGAAGAGAGCAACATTAATTAGGACAACCGACAATGGTTTTTCATTCAATGTAATTGTGTTGTATAATGTCTAATTGAAAGGGAGAATTAAAATTTTTTTTCGTGGTTTCTTTAGTCTTTTTCAACATGTTATTAGTTTTGTATTCCTATTTCATTAATAAAAGACTTTGAATTAGTATGTGATGGTTTCGTGAGGTTAAAGTATGGGACGTTCTAAAGAAAAATAATCATTGGTGATTATTGCAAGCATCAATATAAAATGCTTGGAGATTGGTAAGAATATTTAATCATTTACTGAATTTAGATCGAGTAAAACAAAGGTTTTTAAAGGTTTATTGATTGCTTTTTATATTTGGATGTTTTACTTCTAAAGAGATATTGTCGCTAAATAAGGAGGAACTGAATGCAACTATCCTGGAGTTTAGAAAGAACTACAACTGTTGCAAGCTTAATATAATAGAAGAATCTGCTAAATTGATGATTTCAATTAACAGATTAGTAAATGTCAAAATTTAATATTTTTGAAGTACGTGGATAAATTTTGATCATCATGAATAGGATTTGATGTATGACTTTCTTCTTTGGTGTGTGCATAGCTTGTCTGTTTACCAAAGAAGTTGCATTTTATTATGTACTAAATTAATGACTATCGGTACAATATTTCTAAACATTGAAATTGGTTGGAATGTCACAAAAGTAAGACCTTACAGTTATCATACTTTGACTAAGACAAAGACAACAACAACGCAGCAATACATCAACAATTATAAGTAGCAATATAACCACAATAATAATGAGCAACAATTATATAACATCAAACAACAACAATCTGCTGGCAACAACTTCCCCCTCGAGCTCACAATAGCACAATGTACAACAGCAGCATCCTTCGCATCTTTCGCTCCCACAAAGTCACACCAACAAACAATACTACACAACTATCTATTTTTCATTTGATATTTCAATTTGATTACTTTGAGGTATTACATGTAAATAATTCCACTATAAACTATATTTTAAGCAAAATAGAATTTTTTTTGAAGTGTTGTCTACTATTACCTACATCCCTTTAATCCTTGCATTTTTACACTTTTGCAACACATTTACATTTCAATATTTTCATTCATATTATTGTTAATAGAAATATATAAAACAACATAATAAAATTCGATAGTATAACTTATACACCCACAATTAATAATCTAAAAAATAAAAAAACAAATTGAAAGCACAAAAATGTGGTGATGGTTGAAAAAAATTATAATAGTGGTGCACCAATCTAACATCTTAACATTAGTACAACATACTTGCCAATTAGTACCATACCCACAAAATTGATCTCGTCAAGTGATCCTATAAAATGGATATGAACTTCTCAACCCATTTTTTTCTTTACACCTAGCCCTTGGGGTTTGTTTGAGAGAGAAGATTTCTCATTAGATAGTAGTAAGAGATTCACTTTCTTCATCTTTCTCATCATCTCAATCCCCAATCCTTTGTCTTAAGGATATTTATTTTGAATTAGGGTTAGGAGGGTGAGGAATTTCTCTAGTTTTTTTTTAACTTACTTTCAAAGAGAACCCAAAACAAATAACCCCAGAAATTTATTTGTTTCTTGATCTTCCCACCCGCGTCAAAGTTTATTATAAATCTAACAATTTTGTATAAATTCTACATACATTTCGTGTTTTTCGATTTTTACTTTTGTAGATTTCTAAGTTTGTGTAATAATTGATATACAATTTACATGTAAACGGTGAAGAAAAGAAAAAAAGATAACTTAGGTATACTTTTGATAGTTGTTTGATTTTTCTATCTGTGTTTTTGTTGGAAATTAAATCTTATTTTACTGGGGAAATTTAGTATTTTGGTTTAGAAAATGGACAAGAAAAGGGTTACTGTTCCTCTTGTTTGTCATGGTCATTCTCGCCCCGTGGTGGATCTATTTTATAGTCCAATTACGCCAGATGGGTATTTCCTCATCAGTGCTAGCAAAGGTATAATTTCAATCTTATTGATCAATCATATTTTTATCTGTATTTTTTTAGTTTTGGGAGTGGAAATGTATGAATTTATGCTGAGTTTGGTTGATTTTTAAGCATATTGAATGTAATATGGATTGAGGTCTATCTGATCATATATTGTACTAGAGTTGACCATTTTCCTCTATGTGAATTTATTTTAGTTATTTGGTTTGTTGTCTACGGTATTAGGGGTGATTGTTTTGGCGGAAAACGTTTTCCTTGTAAGATGGATGGGTGCAGGAAAATCAGTTTCCTTCCAATTTCCATCTAAAATATGGATTCTAAGATATGAGTTATTGTCTAAGTAATTTTACTTGGCATATTACCTTGTTTGGTGTGGAATTTTCTTGAATATGGCTAAAATTGTTGGTATGTATATGTTGATCTTTCTCATATGTATTTACATTTATTATTTAATTGATAATTGATACATGCCACCTATTATAATTTCTTGTAAACCAGTGTAGTGTCATCATACTATGTATTTTTTGATATTAGAGTCATTATTGCTATTGTAGATTCTAAACCAATGCTTAGAAACGGGGAAACTGGAGACTGGATTGGAACTTTTGAGGGTCACAAAGGAGCTGTTTGGAGCTGTTGTTTAGATAGTAATGCTCTAAATGCAGCAACAGCTTCGGCAGATTTCACCGCGTATGTTGACTTATCATTTACTTTATAATTGTTTTTGTTTTTCTTATGACTTGCAATTGAAACAGCCTTCTTGCATTGCTGAAATTTCATGTTTCATGTTGATTGTTATGTGGAGTACAATATTCTTTTCCATTGTGAAATGACTTGTGTGATCTGATACAACTAGGTTTTGGATTATCCTCAACTATTATTATTGAGCATAGGCAAAAGGAGTTTATCCATTGTAGATGATTTCGGGTAAGAAACTGTGTTTTGGGTTTTAATATTTCTGTATATTCAACTCTAATACAAAGAGTACATATATATAGGAGTAACCTTATGGGGAACTCAAAGAGACACCAAATTACAATTAATGAAAAGTAAAACAAGGGTCTAGGAAGACTAAACACTAAAGTGGAATGATAACAGCCATATTCTAACACTCCCCCTCAAGTTGAGTCGTCGGATCTTCGATGCCCAACTTGCTCAAAACGTCGTCAAACCACTGTGCTCCAACTGCTTTAGTAAGAATATCTGCGAGTTGATCTTCTGAGTTTACATGAGGAAGTTTGATGATATCTTTTTCGATTTTCTCCTTTATGAAATGTCGATCAACCTCTACATGTTTCGTCCTGTCATGTTGCACTGGGTTTTCTGAAATGCTGATTGCAGCACGATTATCACAATATAGCTCACAGCTCCCCTTTGGAGGGAAACCAAGATCAGTAAGAAGTTTCTTGAGCCAAAGAACTTCCTGAACCCCCTTTGCAACTCCTCTAAACTCAGCCTCTGCACTTGATAAGGCAACAACTTTCTGTTTCTTGCTCCTCCATGTCACTAGGTTCCCACCCACAAGAGTAAAGTACCCAGAAGTCGATTTTCTATCACCTCGATCACCTGCCCAGTCTGCATCAGTATAGGCCCTAAGTTTTAGGTGCCCATTTCTCCTGTAGAGAACCCCTCTGTTAGGCTTCCCTTTCAAATATCTGAGGATCCGAAAGACTGCTTCCATATGCTGAACCTGGGGTTTGTGCATGAACCGACTGACCACTCCTACTGCATAAGCTATATCAGGTCGTGTGTGAGCTAAATAGATAAGTTTCCCTACTAGCCTCTGGTATTGTTCACGGTCAGCTAATTCACCATCTTCAAGAATTTGAAGTCCATGATTCGCCACAATTGGAGTATCCACTGGTTTACAATCGACCATCCCTGTTTCAGCTAATAGATCAAGGACATATTTTTTTTGTGATATAAATATACCCTTGTTTGATCGCAGCACCTCTATCCCAAGGAAGTATTTAAGTCTTCCCAGATCTTTCATCTCGAACTCCTGAAACAATCTTTGTTTGAGCCTCGAAATTTCTGCACTATCATCACCTGTAATTATCATATCATCAACATAGATTATCAAACAAGTTATCTTCCCTGCTCTTTTCCTCAAAAACAAGGTGTGATCAGAATGACTCTGTTTGTATCCAAATCTCCTCATGACTTCAGTGAATCTCCCAAACCAAGCTCTAGGAGACTGTTTCAACCCGTATAATGCCTTCCGTAGTCTGCACCCTTCTCCTTCGGAGAACTCTGAAGTGAACCCCGGTGGTGCTTCCATGTAAACTTCTTCTTGTAGCTCTCCATGTAGAAAGGCATTTTTAACATCGAACTGAAGTAGGGGCCAGTCAAGATTTGCAGCTATACTGAATAGGACCCGAATGGTGTCGAGCTTTGCTACCGGTGAGAAAGTTTCCGAGTAGTCAATCCCATAGGTCTGTGTATACCCTTTAGCAACCAACCGAGCTTTATATCTTTCGATCGTTCCATCGGCTTTATATTTGATCGTAAAGACCCATTTGCAGCCAACAGCCCGCTTCTTATCTGGCAATTTACATTTCTCCCAAGTTCCATTCTTCCTGAGAGCCTTTATTTCCTCCTCCATCGCCTTACGCCACTGATCATTCCTCAAAGCCTCATCTATTGTCGCAGGAACCTGTGAACTATATAAAGCAGCATTAAAGGCCAAGGCACTCCGAGCTAGATTCCCTTGATTATTCGAACCAACAGGATATCTCGAGCGCTTAGCCTCAAAATCCGGATCATATCTCTTCGGGGGAACTCCCCTTGTAGTCCGCGGTGGGAGAATGTAGTTTTTCTCCCCCTCACTATCATGATCAGATGGCTTAGGTCCTCCAGTTTCTACATTCACATCAGTCTCATCCACACAAGTATCGATATCAACAACATCAATAGTATTATCAACAGTACTAACCTCCTGATGATCAGACAGAACTGGTGGACCTGGTAGATCTGGAGATGACTGAACTGCGTGAAGTGGTGACTCAGCGGCAGTGCCTGATGGTTCTTTTGGGTCTAGGTCAGATGGAACATGACTAATCAACCAACTTAGATCGTCAACATTCCCTGTCTCCCCCTGACATCTAGGTTGGTAATAAAACTCATGCTCCAAAAATTCGCAATCCATAGTAGTATGTACTCGACGAGTAAGAGGATCATAACACCTATACCCTTTCTGACCCCCTCCATATCCCACAGATGGGTGTCCAAGTCTACGGTGCCATGTCAAAAATTGTTCCTCTGCTGACCCATGAACCAAAACTGCACTACCTTTTTGAGTCTCCGCTTCCAAGTAGTACAGGCCGCCTCTTTCAATACCACGCCCAATAGTCTGCCCTGTCTGAGCATCCTGCACAATACCAGAGGCTAGTAGGGAAACTTATCTATTTAGCTCACACACGACCTGATATAGCTTATGCAGTAGGAGTGGTCAGTCGGTTCATGCACAAACCCCAGGTTCAGCATATGGAAGCAGTCTTTCGGATCCTCAGATATTTGAAAGGGAAGCCTAACAGAGGGGTTCTCTACAGGAGAAATGGGCACCTAAAACTTAGGGCCTATACTGATGCAGACTGGGCAGGTGATCGAGGTGATAGAAAATCGACTTCTGGGTACTTTACTCTTGTGGGTGGGAACCTAGTGACATGGAGGAGCAAGAAACAGAAAGTTGTTGCCTTATCAAGTGCAGAGGCTGAGTTTAGAGGAGTTGCAAAGGGGGTTCAGGAAGTTCTTTGGCTCAAGAAACTTCTTACTGATCTTGGTTTCCCTCCAAAGGGGAGCTGTGAGCTATATTGTGATAATCGTGCTGCAATCAGCATTTCAGAAAACCCAGTGCAACATGACAGGACGAAACATGTAGAGGTTGATCGACATTTCATAAAGGAGAAAATCGAAAAAGATATCATCAAACTTCCTCATGTAAACTCAGAAGATCAACTCGCAGATATTCTTACTAAAGCAGTTGGAGCACAGTGGTTTGACGACGTTTTGAGCAAGTTGGGCATCGAAGATCCGACGACTCAACTTGAGGGGGAGTGTTAGAATATGGCTGTTATCATTCCACTTTAGTGTTTAGTCTTCCTAGACCCTTGTTTTCTTCCTCATTCTTTGGTCCGCCATTAGAGCTTCCCATAGCTGCCCTTCCTGTTCGATGCTCGGAAGAATTTTGACCCTCCCTGGGTACCTTTTTTTTCGAATCCGGCCACCATTCAGGGTACCCGACTAACTTGAAGCACTCACTTTTGGTGTGCCTTGTTCCACCACAATGAGAGCATTTCAAGTGGCTTTTATCTTCTGATTTTCGGTAAGACTTGCTTTTTGCTGCGAACCCTCCTCCCAGATTTGAGGGTTCTTGATCTGTTGTTGTTCTCATGATACCACGCCTCATGGATTCCCTCCTTATGGCTGCATACGCCCCTTCTACTGAAGGAAGGGGATCTTGGATGAGTAAATCCCTTCTGTCTTTGTCATATGTATCATCAATTCCGGCCAAGAATTGATACAATCGATTTTCTTGGATTATTTGATTGTAAGTGGTAATATCAACTGGATCTCTCATGGGGTTTGGTTGTCTCCTATCAACTTCTTTCCATAAGGCAATCAATTTACTGTAAAAAATTTCAACTGAATCGTTTCCTTGTTTTAAGTTGTTGGTTCTGACTGTTAAATCGAAAATTTGCAGGCCATCTCTCCCGCTACTGTACAAAGTTTCGATCCCTTTCCAAAGGGATTTTGCAGTAGGAAAGTCAAGAAATTGATTCACCAAGTCTCGATCTATGTTTTCAAGAATCCAGGAAATTACCATGGAATCATGCCGGGTCCATTGGTTGTACTCTTGGTCTTCCGGAGACGGCGGTTCGGCAATGATGTGATTGAGCCGACCCCGTCCGTTGAGGGCTAATTGCATCAGCCTGGCCCAAGCGGTGTAATTCTGGTGGGTAAGCTTTTCTGTTAAGGAAACAGATTGAGTACTACTTGCTGGTTCAGTTTGGGTCTTGGTGGAGTTGAACTGTGAAAACAGTTGCATCAATTGACCCATAGTAACTGGTTGTTCTGGTGAAATGATAGTTTTGGAGTCGTCCTCCATTTTTTTTTTGATTTTCGGCTTAAAAAAAGTTCTCTGGTAAATGATGAACAGCAAAAAACGACTCAGAATCGTTGCTGCTCTGATACCATGATTTCGGGTAAGAAACTGTGTTTTGGGTTTTAATATTTCTGTATATTCAACTCTAATACAAAGAGTACATATATATAGGAGTAACCTTATGGGGAACTCAAAGAGACACCAAATTACAATTAATGAAAAGTAAAACAAGGGTCTAGGAAGACTAAACACTAAAGTGGAATGATAACAGCCATATTCTAACAGTAGACATAAGTTTTCTAATAGTGGAGCTTCGCCTATTGGATGATATCTTACATATTTGTGTTATAACCTATAATGGATGAGTGACTTCGATTTTTTGGGCAGCATGATCTGCTAGTGACATCTTTAAAATGTTTCACTCAGGTTGCAACGTCCTTTTCGATGTTACTTGTTTTTGGCCATTTAAGTATTGTGGTGCAACTCTTTAAACTATTGTTGATATGAAGAGTTATATAGTTTCATGTGGCTCTTGCCGGATGTTTCCAGCGGGTGTGTCTCTTGGATGATAACAAGATGATTTAATTGTGGCGGTGCTTTTCAGACAACTAAAGTCTTTATGGAGGATCATGAATGGAGCTATTGGGAATGATTGTTTTGTATTAAGAGATTCAAAAAAATGCCAACAAAGTGTCTTAGTGATATGGACTACTGTCACATTGATGACCAACTTAGGAGAGATATTGATGTTCCAAGGGTGGCGCTAGAATAACAAACTTTTGAATACTACACGACTATGTTAAGATCAAGAAAGCACCTTTTTTTTCAGTTTGAGACTGTACAACATAGACATATAGATAAAGAAAACAACTAAGCTTTATTAATATAATTTTGATAAAAAGTGAATGCTTAGTATCCTATAAGGCTTGATGTCCACCTCAATGTACATCTCTTTCTTAAGTTTGTTCCTCTTTCATCTGTATGGTCTTTGAAATCATCACTTGAAATTATTATCCACTGTGTGTAAGTTAAAGTTGTTGAAAAGTCTAATTTGAAATGTTACTAGCAAAAATTATCCTTTAAGATCTAGCCAAAATCTATTCATCTATATGTTCTTTGATTATTCAAAGTCTTTGTTTTCTTTCAAATTTTTTTTTGTTTTGAAGGCTTCTTAACTTTGTAAATGAAGTGTTGATGATTTTTCAATGGGGTGTTTTAGTTGAGGGTTGATGATTACAGATTTACAGTGCTTTACTGTGTTGAGTTGTGAATCTTGTGATGATATGTGTAATGTTGTGTTGGTTTGGGTGGAACATAGTCTTAGAGAGTGGAAAGTCGTTCTTGCTAGTTGCTACAATACGTGCGGAATTGGGATGTTGAGTAAATTTATTAAAGACTTAAAGTTCTCTCTCTCCTTTTTTGGTTGGTTACATGGATGGGGTTTAAAGTTCCCCCTCTTGGGTATGAGAATTTGTTTCCTTTTATCCTTATTTGCTACCAGAAAGGTTTGAACCAAATACCGTATTGTTGTTAATAGCTTTGGTTAGTTCCTAGGAATACATCTCAATAGAATAAAGTTAGATTATAATAATGTTAGACAAATTTAAGACCAAAGATCAGGGATATTTATCAGGTTTTATGGATTTTTTTCCGTTTTTGTTTAGGGTGTTCTTTGGGATGATTGCACTCTATGGAAGACAAAGCCTCAAATTTTAAATTCGTTTGAATCTTTAGTAAATCAGCTTTAAATCTTGTAATAGGATATGGACATTCAAAATAACCAAACTCAACAACAATAAAGGGGTATTTTCCACAACAGATATATCTTGAAGATTAGGACTTGAAATGATAAAAATGAATAACCTAAGTTTAGTTTTTTACTCTCGAGGGTCTTTTTTCTCTTATAGAAACAATCTGAGAAAATGATTTACCCACCTTCAATTTCATCTCCTAAGTTGAGCTCACCATTGATGAAGCTTTAATTCTTCCCAAGTTTAGCAAACATATTTCTCACCAGGTTGTACTTGTACCATATAGAGTACATACAAGAAGTTCAAAATTCTATAAGAACGACAATTCCAATTTTGGGTAACTTTGTCATTGAGGCTATAAATTGGGACTTGGATACTAGTTTCATACTTAGATGTATGTCTATGTTTCATATTCGAGTTTTTTCAAATAATCGAGCATAGCTTAAATTGAACCACTAAGTATCACTACCTAGTGGGCTATGTGAGAGTATCTGGTGCATGGTGCGTAAATATGAAGTAAAATAAAGTTGAGTGCTCTTCGGTAAAGTATGTCAAGCATTAGCTCCAACCAGTGTGACATGGGAATTTTTCCCTTGCGAGAGTACTAACTGCTATGTCACCAATATATGCATAAAGACCAGTTTGGTAGGGAACATATAAAGCTAAGGAAAATGGAATAGCAAGGAGAAGAATTTTTCACTCATGAGGACAAAAACATTATCGGAAAATACAACATTTAGGTCTTAATGTTCGGCAATTGCATCCTATTGATTTAAATTTCAAGGATATTTATTGAGGCAATCCATCAATTTAATCTTATGGGTAGGAAACCAACAACAACATTTTCCACGGCCTGCATTTGAATCTAATATAACTTGAGCTTTCCACTTTTTACCGCCAAATTTTTATCTCATGAGATAAGAGCGGAGCATATGCAAGTGTTTATCGAATTTTTATCCGAAGCTTTGTAAATAAATTATAGTTGTTCAAAACTGTTACTAGAAATTTTTTTTCATGGGTCAATATTTATTGTATGTATGCAAGGAAAAATTAATTGTGCACTGTTTATTTTTATTTTGAATACAGGAAAGTATGGGATGCCATAACTGGAGATGTGAAGCATTCATTTGATCACAAGCACATTGTTAGGTCTTGTGCTTACTCTGAGGTTGATGCTCGAAACATTTTCTGTATATCGGTAATTAATCATGAGATATCGACAACTTTGATATGTGAATAACCATATACCTGTTACTGATTGTTTTGATACAGAACACTCACTTTCTTTTGACTGGCGGGATGGAAAAAATCCTTCGTATTTATGATTTAAATCGTCCAGATGCTCCTCCTCGAGAAGTGGACAAGTCTCCTGGCTCAGTCAGAGCTGTAGCCTGGCTTCATAGTGATCAGACTATATTGAGCTCATGTACAGACATCGGTGGAGTTAGGTATGTTTTTTGGGATTTTTTTTATTCATTATAATGTTTTGTAAATTAGTCAATATGCTTATTGAATTTGTCGATAGGTTCTTTTATCGCAAGAAAAATGGTTGCTTCTTTTGTTTTGTTGATCATGGTGATGCTTGTTCGTAGTTGGTAGATTCTCAAATATCATGTCTGTGCATGGTCATTGGTAGCGCATTGGACACTTTGTGACTGTGCATGCTCAGACTTAAAGACTGGAACTCTCAGAGCACAAGAGAGTTTTCTTCTGCTACTTTATCATTACTTGGTGTTCTTTTTTGCCAAAAAAACTCTTGAATTACTATGTACCGATATGGTATGGTATTTGAGCAGGAAATATGTAATTTAGTTATGCACCTATTCAAGGAATTGAATATGGAAGTAATAAAGGTCGGTGTTTATATAATAAAGATTTAAAATCTGTAACTGCCTCCAGGTTATGTGCTCTGCTATTATGTACTTATTAGTGAGAATAAGGAATCTGCACGTTGATTCTTGATAAAAAATTTAAACATGAGAAAAGATTGTGGTTTGGATGAATTGTTATAGAAATTAGAAAGGGTTTTTGTAATATGATAATGATGATATCTATAATCTTGTGCTTGAGGTTTTAGATCCCCGTTGCTTTAAGTGAATCTAGTTTCTTTAATGGTTGGGGTGTTCCTCTGTTCAAGGTTTGAAAGTGTAGACATGTATTCCCATTTGCTCTGGTGGTCTTATTGTTGATAGATTAACTGTTATGAGATTTAGCTAGTATGGATAATATCAGGTATTGTTTTCTCTATAGATGTTACGACCATATGGTTTTAGATCTGTTGCCTTTTTGGTTTGAGATTGAAGTGTTGGGTTACTCCTAAACATGTTAATTCCTAGTTTGTGAGGGTATGTGGTATCAATGAAGAGCAGCACGAGTAGCGCAGGTTGCAGAAGTTGCTTGGTTTCCCATTTTGGGATTTGTTTCCTTATGGTGTTTTTTTGGGAGGAGGGATTGGATATGATAGGTATATAGTGAATAGGCAGGTTGACTAATGTCTTTTGTCGGTTGGGGGCATCTTGATGTTATTTCATGGATTAATCAGAAGTTGTGCTTCTAAGTTAGGCTTTATATTGCATTCCGCATAGGTATTTGGAGAAGTAAGTTTGACATTGTGCCTATTTTTGCGGCACATGTTACGTAATAGGTTTAGATGTATTCTTTTATACTAGATCTCCTGCCATATGTGAGACTTTCAGAGTAATAGTTATTCTCAAGGGTTTGAACTTTGAAGGGCTTCAGAGTTGTGTAGTCATTTCTTTATGGTTAATTTGCTTGAAAATTGAAATGGCAGGCATCACAGATTCCACATTCAAATGACAATGCCATTATGAAAAGTGCTTTAGTATTGTACTTTAGATGTTAGTCAGGACCCTCTTATTAGAAACCTCATTATCGTAGTTTAGTTCATATTTTTTAGTTGTCTTTCTTATTTGGATTTGGATATGACTAATGAAATACTTGCCCTGGTTGGAAGTTTCTACACTTGCATAGTAACTAGTTAACTACTATTTATCATTATCAATCGATAAGTCATTCATTCTTTATGTACAATAAAGAAACATATTCAATTGAGATTTTGTTCGATGCTCATTTTTCATAATATCAATTTTTAATCGTCCACAATTATAGATATAAAGACTTAAGAGATAAAATCGTGTCTTAGAAAGCGTTGAAAGCAAGAAATGTACAGCTCATTTGAACTGGAGGAAGTACTTTGCATGTTAAAATCATTTGTTTTATGTTTAAAATGGATAGGGTTATGAGTATCAACCAGATTACATAGTTTTTCTACTTTCTACATTTTTTGGAAACCATCATATTGACGAAGCTTAAGTTTGCTCCATGTTCTGTTATGCCTTTGGGTAATTTGCAGGTTATGGGATGTGAGAACTGGCGAGATTATTAGAACTCTTGAAACGAAGTCCCCTGTTACTTGCGCTGAAGTGAGTCAAGATGGCCGCTATATCACAACTTGTGATGGTACCAGTGTAAAGTTTTGGGATGCCAATTAGTAAGGGTTTTGTCTATTTTGTTTGTATTTTGTTCTTCTCATGTGTATGTTGTTAAAAGTATTTCCCTCTTTTGTCCAGCTTTGGATTGGTCAAGAGCTATGATATGCCATGTCTTGTTGAATCCGCCTCATTGGAGCCCAAGTATGGAATTAAATTTGTTGCTGGAGGGGAAGATATGTGGGTGCGGTTGTTTGATTTTCACACTGGTGAAGAGATAGGTATTTGTGCTTTGAGTATTTTTTATCTCTGTTTATTGCCTATGAACTTCTATTCATATATTAATGGTATGCAACCTACTATCATAAAGTTTATTTTTAATTTTATGGATCCTACATAATCAATGCTGATCTTTTTTCATGAGAATACAATTTCCAATATATTTCCTCTCAAGCGGTCTGAATAGTTTTTGAAAATGATGCATTGGGGAAAGTTGGTTGTTGTATGTCCATGTACCCTACTCGACACAACAGACAGTTTCGTGGACACGGGATCTGTGTCTGTCCTTCACTTTGAACTAGGCCATGGCTGTTAGTCGAACTTGCTCTTTCACTTGCTTTAGTTATGGAGAAACCAGAAACTAAATACAGATCTAGGGAGAAAAGAAAATTAAAAGGTGGGAAGTGGGGAAAAAAATATTAATTTAATTTTACAAGTACTACTTCCTCCTATTCTACCCATTAGTCTAATTTATTTTTTGTCACTCTTATTTTTATTTTATTCTTAATCTATAAGTTAAAACAGTCATGTGGGATCTTGTTTGATTCATTTCATTACAACGATTATTTAATATCAACTTTTTAAATTTAATTAAGAACAATTAGAGATATTAACGGTTAAAATATTGCCTCGAAAAGCGTGAAAAATTAAATGGGACTAATGTGTTTGATACGAGGTAGTATTAAATTGTACCGGGGATTGAGTTGGGGATAGGGGAGACAAATGTCCTCATTTTTCTTTTGTTTTCTCAATGCTCAACAACTTTGTAGTAAAAAATGCTGCTCATGTTATTATCGGTTCCTTTTCTTCTAATTCCATTGAAGTACTAATAATACTATTTTTTGGTGGGTACACAATTTTTTCCTTGTAATAACAAAGAGATTGAATTTGATCACAAACATGATCTACAACTTTACATAAATAAAAAGTATACCTAATTAACATATATAGAAAGTTAACATAATGTTTTACCTTATTAGCCAAGTTTGTGTTCATGTCCAAATCACCGATGGTATTTTGTGCCCATTAAGTGAAGCATTGGTGAGTCGAACACATGGACATATATTGGACCATGACATCCACATCGAACATGACTGTCTTACTACCCATTGTACTTCTCCCGATAGATGCAAATCCTTCATCGGTTCCCATAGTTCTTTGGGTGCCTGAGTTGCGCTTTTTAGATCCTTGAATAGGAGTAGAGGTTTTGTTAATAAACCATTTGTTACTTTTGAATTTGTTTTAACTCCACAAGTATTTTACTCCCTCCGTTTCAGTTTACTTGTCCCATTTCCTTATTTGGCATTATCATACTAATTGTCCCATTTCCTTTTTTGGCTATTCTTTTTTTACCTAAATACCCCCACTTTTCCAATTTCCAATACCCAACTACCACCTTTACAATTAATTTAATCAATTAAAATACCCAACTATCACCTTTTTAATGGACCTAACTCAACCTTAAAATCCGTGAAAAGTCAAATAGGACGAGTCAACTGAAACGGAGGGAGTATATTTTATCAACAATGTAAAAGGTTTTCACATCCATATTCTTTTTCTGACAATTAACAGTTTAAGTAGAATGGCCATTAAGGTGAAATTTGTGAGTGTTCTATTTTGCAACTATAGCATAAACTTAAAATTACAATGTTAACTAGATGACTAGTTTCCACTTACCAGTGAGGTCTTGACTAAGTGATTAAAATTTAATTGGCGCGCCTATGGGCTATGTGACTCGTGCAAATGTTAAAATAAATATTAGGAGTTGGATACTAAATGATGGTTGGTTTGATGCAGCCTGCAACAAGGGTCATCATGGTCCTGTTCACTGCGTGCGATTCTCTCCGGGCGGTGAATCTTATGCTTCTGGATCTGAGGATGGAACCATCAGGATATGGCAGACTGGTCCATTGACACCAGAAGAAAACGAGACGGCTACAACAACCGGAAAAGTAAAAGCTGGTGGTGCACATGAAATTTCGCAAAAGATGGAAGGCTTTCACATTAATGACGAAGGAAAGGGGAAGGAAGGTGCATGAGACCGCGATCTGTCGAATTATGCATTAAAAAAGTTATGGAGACGTTGTGTACAATTTCATGTTCTATGATGTCTGTGATGGTGGTTCCCTTTAATTCTGAGTACTAATAAGAATTGGTGTTTGACTTTCAATACGGCTACTTTTACTTGCAATATCATTTCATATTTTCTCTCACTACTTAAATTTTGAATTTTAATTAAAAGTCGAATTGGTGTTTGATATTTTCACAGATTAACCAAATAAAGTTGCGCAATTTCAAGCAAAAAAAGGGACACATGAAAGTAGATTTTAATTAACAAAGCTAGTGGAAATAGCAATGATCTTTTACAATTGAGATAGAACTACTCTCAAGTTTCAAAGACTTGGACTAATTCGTCAATCTGACGAACCAACTTCAACTACTTGAAGATAAGAAGAAAATTTAAAATATAAATAAAAATTTCCAAGTCAAAGCCACAAGACGACAAAAGTTGAATCATGACACTAACAACATCTTCTCTTGAGGAGATCACCATGTACAATTCTTTGCAATCATGGACATTTTAAAATATTTGATGTTGTTTTGGAAAGAACTCAAGGTTTCAGGACATCCTACCAATTGCATATGTGACTCAATTATCTTCACACAAGGATTAAAGTAGTTGATCAACATTTTTAGCACATTGATGATACATAAAGCAAATTTCCATGTCAATACCATTCCAAAACGATAAAAAATTTAAAGAAAATATTACTATGAATATTACAACTTTTTAACTTTTCCCCTACAATAATACAACTATTGATTAACCATTAAAAGTACAAACTTTGAGGTGAGTTTTCCAAAAACATCCAATTTCATCTAAAACCTATAATACAGATCATTTAGGGCAAAACAATAAAAATTTAAAATGTAAATAACATTCTACCCGTTTCCATTCCTCCATGTTGCACCACCGCACTACCTTCCCCACCACAACCATATTACCTACGCTGCCACCCTCCACCATCAAAGACACCACCATCACTTCCCCCCACATTCACACACCACCATCGCTAAAATTCTCTCCTCCGCAATTCAAGTCGCAAAACAACGCCTTTTTTTTGCTGCAAAAGGCGATGTGGGATGACAAACTGTGGAGGAGCATCCATCCCTCTGCTAAAATTAAGTGATAGTTGTGAAAGGAAATGGAAAAGGTGTTTGTGGTGGAGATATTAGGGAGGGATTGTTTTATTTTTGTTTTACTTTTTTCCTTGTTAGGGTGGGGAAGGGTGGGGTGTAGGTGAGTACAGGAGTGGGGGTGGCGTCAGAAATAGTGGTGGGGTGCCGGTGAGGGGAAGGGTGGTTGTGGTGATGGGATTAGAAAAATGGATTGTTTTAATTATTTTTTTAAGTTGTTGGGTTAGGGAAGGGTGCGTGGGGTCTGTAGGTGAGTGGAGGGATGGGGAAAGGGTGGTGACGGAAAAGAAGGTGGGGGAGGGTGACAATGGGTGAAGGGAAGGGATGTCTTGTTGTGGTGGACTGGAAAGGAGAACGAGTTGTTTTAATTTTTTTTAGGTTGCATAGGATAGGGAAGAAGGGTTCTACATGGTGGGGCAGAGGTGGTGCTGGCAAAGGGGAGGGTTAGTGGTGTTTGATAGTGGGTGAAGAAGAGGGGATGGGGTGGTTGTAATGGAGGGGCTAAGGTGGGGGTTGATATTTTATTTATTTATTAATTTTTAGCAAAATCACCTAGAATAGTAGGTTGCTTATAGGTTACAGAAGTTGATGGAAAACTCACCTTAAAGTTTGTAATATTTATGGTTAATCAATAGTATGTATATTATCATAGGAAAAAAGTTGAAAGACTGTATTAATCACGGTAATTCTTCCTGAATAAAATAATTAAATATGAATAGCTAGGGCTAAATGTTACTTACCATTTGATAGCAAACGTTGAGCAACCTCTGGAAAAGAAAACTATAGAATAAGGTTAGTGGAACAAACAACAAAAAATATAACATTTTCGACTGCTTAGTGCTCTAAAAGTATGAGGGCTCAAATATTAAATTATACACAATATTTTCAAGCATATTAAGATAGAACAAGTTGTAAAAGGATATAATAATAATAGGAGACTAAAATATTAAATCTTAACACGGTCAAAATTATTTGCAAATTTTACTCCACAACAAAAGATGAAGCTTGAACTGATGCGTAAAGGATCTTATCAAGCTAGTTTCTTTTTTCCAAGTATCAACACCTTTGAGGAATGCTTTGGTGGAAGGGTATGCATATTCAAAGTGCAAATTCAATTGTTTTGCATATGTTGATGCTAAATACAAAGTAATAAATAAAATGTTATAGTGGTAATAACTATAATTTCAGACAATTATATTGTTTCTTACCTAAATCCAGCTTTCGAACTCTTCAATATTAGAGCGGTAAAAGTTGACCCGACTTGCTAATTCGACCCGAAGCTAACCCGAATAAGTGGGTTTGGGTTGAGATTTTTGACCCAATTAATTAAAAGGGTCGACCTGACCTGACCTGTTTATTAAATGGCTTAGGTTCAAGTTAAAATTTTAAACCTGAAAAAACCTGTATCATCATCATCATCATACCTAGTGTATCCCGCTCATAGACAAACTATGGTCAGGGTCTGGGGAGGGAAGATAGACGACAACTCATACACATATAGGAGAGTGCGGTCAGAGAGTCCCTCGGCTCTAAAGGGACTTCAAAGAGATATCCAAAAGCCTGCAATTTACACCCACGTTAACCATGCATAGTAATCAACTAACTAAAGATACACAATAAATAGAATACGCACAAATAACAGAAAAAAAATGATAAGTAAAGGGAGGTAAATAAAGGCATAGAATAGTAACAAGCGGTGGTCGGGACGTACATGTCCTGTAATCTAAGACATGGATATGGCACCACCAACTGGCCCTATCGCTGGTCAGTTCCTTAGAGAGGTGGAGTTCTTGAGGGTCACTTTACATATGCTCCTCCTATGTCCTCCTAGGTCTTCTTCTGCTTCTCTTGCCTTCCACTATGGTGCATTCGATCCTTCTTATGGGGGCATCTGGATCTTTCTCTGCACATGCCCAAACCACCTCAATCTGTTCTCTCGCATATTCGCAGAGAGAGTTGCAACCCCTAGCTTCTCCCTGAACTCCTGGTTTCTTATCCCATCCATCATAGTTTTACCTTCGTCCACCTCAGTATACGCATCGCTGTTACATCCATCCTCTACTCGAAAACTTTCTTTACGGGCCAATATTCTGGTACAATAAAGTCGGTCTAATTGCAACGCGATAAAACTTACCCTTTAGTCTACTAGGAAATTTTTTATCACAAAGCACCCCGGTCGCTTCTCTCCATTTGAGTCATCCCGCCTGTATACGATTAGAAACATCTTCATCAATCTCCCCATTACTTTGAATCACCGAACCCAAATATTTGATCTTGGATGTACATTAAACAAATTCTCCCTATATGGTCACCTTTGGCTCCCCTATCGATTATGTCCCACTAAAGTCGCATCGCAAGTATTCTGTTTGCGCTTGGCTTATGCGCAATACCTTTCCCTCCCCCCACTCTTCCAATTTTCTGTTAGCCTCCTCCTTAGTTTCTGCGGCCAAAACAATGTCGTCATCGAAAAAAACCTGTATAACCCATTTAGCCGGTCTCTTGAGAGACCGTCTCTCAGAGAGACGTCCCTCAGGCCCAACCCATTAAAGCTTATTTTTACTTTTACTCTACATTTTCTTTTATGGTCCGACCCATTTAGAGATGGTCTCTCACAAGAATTTGTGTTTGATTAAATGTATTAATTTCGAGTTAAATCAAAAAGTTAAACTTACTTCATTTAATATTTTCTTATTTTTCATAGCAAATATTAAATAAACAACAAAAAACATAAAGTTAAAATTAAAGCCTAAAAATTAGATTTAATCAACATTAAAAACCTTAAAACGAAAACAAAAAAAAATATAAACGGGTTAAGTGGGTCGAAATCAGGTTAAACTGATCTGTTCTAAGTTGGGTCAAAGTTGTAATTTTTTACCCAATTAACTAAATGGGTTGAGTTTGGGTCAAGGGTTTTCTGACTTGTTTATATATGATTCAAACCCGAATTCGATCCAACCTGATCTGTTTGACAGGCTTATTCAATATACACCATTAAATCCCTTGTTAGGTAAAGCACGAAACTGGTGGAGAAGATACATTCTAATGATTGCCACAACTAAAGGTTTGGCATACCTTCATGAAAATACAAATAAAAGAATCATTCACAGAGACATAAAAGCGAGCAATATACTTATGGATTCAAAATTCCAAGCAAAAATTGTTGAAATTGGATTAGCCAGGGCTTTTTAGGAACATAAAAGCCATATTAGTATAGCTATAGCAGACACACTGTAAAATTTAAAGCTTCAGATCAATATAATTTTTCTTTATTTCCTTTCTAGGGAATTAGGCTTTAAAACGATATACAATGCATCGTTATCTATCAAGGTGATAAGAAGAATAGAACAATTTTTTGTTTCAAATTACTGTGTTTCATTCATTCTTGATTTCATTAATTACATACAACTGATTATATGCACTGAAACCTCTTCTACTATTGCCTAAAACATGAATATTACAATATATATTATTTTCCTAATTATAGAATCTCCATACATGGCCCTTACTATCAAGACCCAAGACCACCTCCAATGAGCACAGAAGAACCACTAGAAATCGAGTGGAAGGTCGCTTGGTCAACAACGAACCTGACTGAATGCTGCTGACCAACCTGCTGACCAGCCCACGTTACTTTGATCACCTACAACACCTCAAAACGTTTTAGAGGAAAATAAAGGATGATTTGGAATCTCTACACTTGGAACTTGCCATATTAACCTAAGAGTTCCATAGATAATTGCAATAAGGTCTCCAAAACAGCTGCTGAAGGTCACCTGTTCGCAAGCGTGACTGTCAGATTTTGTGTGTGCTGATTTTCTGATTTTTGTGCTTTAAAACGTGCACATGTTAGCACATGACCTTTTTTTAATACCTCTCTTATGTTGGGCTGAGTTGTTAATAGCATGAACTAATTTTAGAAGGTCTCATAAACTATAAATAGGAGGCCTAAGACATTGTAAAAGTTAGTTTTTCATAATTTTCAGAAGTAAACACATTTTGTTGTTGTCTTCAAAACATTGTTGTTTTGTGGATTGAATGTTAGTCATACATTCGGATCATTGAGTTTGTTAGTCACACAAATTCAAGATCACATTGCACACTACAAGGTAGTCACCCCTTGAGTGGCATTTACTTCATATCTTAGTTGCCAAGAGAGCCATAGGTGGACAATTCATCACCTAAAAACAAGAAGCTGATTCTTTAAATTGGTTTTTGGGCACGTTTTTGGGTTCTTTTCGTTCATCATTGTTCTAGACTTTTTCTATCAAGCTTGGGAAAATTAAAGGATGCAAGAACACCTTAAATTTGGTGCAAATTGGTATCAGAGCGGGAGTAACGATAGGGCAAGAGGAGGCGCATAAACACACAATCAAGAACTACAATTTTGAAGAAATTCTGGATTTGCGAGTTTTGGGTGAGATCTTTCTAATTTTTTCTTAGTATGAGTCTTAATTGATGCATTTGTGAAAGAGAGAATGAATGGCATTGATAACTCACACAATCATTGATTCGTTTTTTACAAACACAGTAGGATTCTGATTTTTTTTTGTCTGCAAAGAAAGATATATCATCTTTTGTTCTGAATTTTTTGTTGTATGTTGGTAGCACAGAATGGTGGAGAAGAGGAAACCTGGCCTACTTTGGATGAAGGAGCACCAGAGGGAACCTATAGGGTGAGTGACTCAAGAAACTTAAAGAGATATGAGGATAGTGAGGACGAATCTGAGTCTGAAGAGGAAGAGAGGGAGAGAGTTTTACCTAAGGAGGAACAATACAATCTTGTTATTAGGAGGAACTTTCACACAACCCCTAAGGAAGAATGTCCTGATCAAAGAGAGAATATCTTCCAAACTAGATGCAAGATTAGGGATAAGACATGCACACTAATCATAGATGGTGGGAGTTAGTCTAATTGTGTAAGCTTAGGCCTTGTTAATGAACTAAACCTTAAGACCAGACCACATCCTCACCCATATAAGCTTAAATGGATAGATGATAAGGCAAGTGGAGCTGTGAACAAGCAGTGTTTAGTAAGCTTTATAATTGGGTCATATAAAGATAAGGTGATATGTGATATGCTGTATATGAGTGCTTGTCACCTACTGCTTGGTAGACCACTGTAGCCTGGATCGTTGAAATGGCATCCGACCCCCGATCTGGATCGTACGACCCCAATCGCGGGTCACCAGCGTTCTGGAACGCACTGGTTCACGACCTGGATCGTTCAGTTAGTCGATCCCAAAACCATAATTGCAATAGTAAAAAAACTATAAAATTACTTACAGAATGTTTATTAAAGATAAAGAATGAAGATACTGGGAATTGAAGAATATGAGATGACTCCATTAAAGCTGAATCAACAAATTATAAGCACCATTAAAGCTCTAATTCTTTACTTCTTGAGACTTGAAGATGAAGATAAGGGGAAGGATCGGAGAATAGGAGGTGGCACTATTGAAGCTTAAAAAGATGAATATGGAGATATTTTAATAATTTTGAGAAGATGAATATTTTAATAATTTTGAGAAGATTAAAGCTAAACGCACTGGTATTTGGTACTCTCCTATATTTTAATAATTTTGAGAAGATAAATATGGAGAGGTGGAGAGTCTTAGTAATTATGATTGTACATTAAACACTCCAATCTACAAAAAGAATATTAAATATTCAAGTCTCCAACTTTAGACTTAGTATTGACAAATTATTAGTGCCACTAATTACAGTAGGTGTCTGGTGGTCTCCCTTAATGCCTGACCTTTGAGTATTCGATTTTTTTTATTTTTTATTTTTTATTTTTATATTTTTAAATTTTGGTTTTTATGTCTAAATTACTAGTTTTATGTTTAATGAAAAAATTCAATGTTTCTTCTGCTTTTTAAAGATTGTGTTAAATTTGAGCATTAGATGTTAAATGTTAAACAAAAAAATTAAATGTTAGAAAATAATCGATCCCAAATCGTACCATGATCTGGAACAAAACGTACCGCAATTCAAAAATCGTGACCCGAAATTTTTACGTTCCCACCAAAAAATTTAAACATTGGTGAATTGCGTTCCCGATCTCGTTCGGCGACCCGGAACGTACCGCGATCCTGGCAACAATGTGGTAGACCATGGCAGTATGATAGGAAGGCTACACATGATGGTTTTGCTAACACATACACTGTGAGACATAAAGGAAAGATCAAAGAATTAATTCCTTTACCACTACACAAGACCATACCTCCACCTAATAGTCACACTTTACAACTTCTGAACAGGAAAGCTTGCCTAAAGACCAAAAATACTGTTCACAAAGAAGAATGCATGTCCTTACCTTTTACTACTACACCTTGGGAACATCGTAGCATGAACCTTGTTAGGGCAAATAATGGATTATCCAACATGACACATTTGTTCACCTACAAAAGGGTAGCTGATGCTCAAAATATAGCTAGGTGGTACTTTGCAGAGATTATGAGATTGCATAAGTTACCTAGAAACAACAAATTTCATAGTTGTTTTTGGGAAACCTTATGGAGACTATTAGGCACAACGCTTTTGTTTAGTACATTTCACCACCCACCAACGTATGGGCAAACAGAGGGTACTAACAAGACCTTGGACTCATTCTTAAGCACCTTAGTGAACAAAAAACTAAGGGATTGGGATCTCAAGCTATGTCAAGTAGAGTTTACTCATGATAGAAGTTTTAGCTATAATACTAAGCATCTACTTTTTGAATGTACCTATGGAAATAACTCATTATCACTTGTTTATCTGATTTTTACTCATGAACATGCCAGGAAGCTCATAGGTGTTGTGGAGCAAGCAAGGGAAATGATGAAGCTGCACCACTCAATCTTAGAGAGTATTCATAAACCTAATGTGAGATACAAGTTTAGAGTAGATAAAGGCACACCTATTTAATTGAGGACAATTCTCTCTCAACAAGAGGGAGTTGAACCAAATATGGAAGGCACACGTCGTTCAAGTATAGGAGAAGAAGATATGGAGCAAGGTGATGATGATACACAGCCTAGAGATCAACACATGTAACAAATATTCCAAGAATTAATAGCAAAGCTCGAAGTCCACCAGCCACGATTTTCAATCGACCAGCCCACCTTGCGGGCATCTTCGCGAATTAACCGGAGCACCAAGGGCAATTATACAATCTCCATACATGGCCATTACTATCAAGACCCAAGACCATCTCCAATGAGCACAGAAGAACCACTAGAAATCGAGTGGAGGGTCGCTTGGTCAACAACGAACCTGACAGAATGCTGCTGACCAACCTGCTGACCAGCCCACGTTACTTTGATCACCTACAACACCTCAAAACGTTTTAGAGGAAAATAAAGGATGATTTGGAATCTCTACACTTGGAACTTGCCATATTAACTTAAGAGTTCCATAGATAATCACAAGAAGGTCTCCAAAACAGCTGCTAAAGGTCACCTGTTCGCAAGCGTGACTGTCAGATTTTGTGTTTGCTGATTTTATGATTTTTGTGGTTTAAAACAGGCACATGTTAGCACGTGACCTTTTTTAATACTTCTCTTATGTTGGGCTGAGTTGTTAATAGCATGAACTAATTTTAGAAGGTCTCATAAACTATAAATAGGAGGCCTAAGGCATTGTAAAAGTTAGTTTTTCATAATTTTCAGAAATAAACACATTTTGTTGTTTTCTTCAAAACATTGTTGTTTTGTGGATTGAATGTTAGTCATACATTCGGATCATTGAGTTTGTTAGTCACACAAATTCAAGATCACGTTGCACATTAAAAGCTAGTCATCCCTTGAGTGACATTTACTTCATATCTTAGTTGCCAAGAGAGCCCATAGGTGGACAATTCATCACCTGAAAAACAAGAATCTGATTCTTTAAATTGGGTTTTGTGCACGTTTTTGGGGTTCTTTTTGTTCAACATTGTTCTAGCCTTTGTCTATCAAGCTTGGGCAAATTAAAGGATGCAAGAACACCTTTAATTTGGTGCACCTACTAACCACTCTAACTGCATAAGCAATATCGGATCTTGTATGAGCTAGATATATTAATTTTCTTACTAGTCGCTGATACTGTACACAATTAGTAGGTTCTCCTCCTTCAAGCATCTGTAATCCATGAATTGCTATCATCGGTGTTTCAATGGGTTTACAATCTTGCATATCGGCCTCAGCTAATAGATCTTGAACATATTTCTTTGGAGATATCAAGATGCCCCTATTGAATCTCAGGACTTCAATCCCTAAGAAATATTTGAGCCTCCCTAGATCTTTTATCTCGAACTCCTGGAACAACTTGCTTTTGAGAGCCTTGATTCACCCTTTTCATCTCCAGTAATGATCATGTCATCCACATAAATTATCAGATAGTTATTTTTTTCCCCAATTCTCTTCAAGAATAAGGTGTGATCAAAGTTTCTTTGATTGTACCTAAATCTTCTCACAACTAATGTAAATATTCAAAACCATGCTCTGGGTGATTGCTTTAATCCTTACAATGATTTCTTTAATTTGCACCCTTCATTGGCTGAAAAACTAGTAGAGAAACCTGGTGAAGCTTGCATATATACCTATTCTTTTAGCTCCCCATGAAGAAAGACATTTTTAACGTCAAACTGGTGAAGAGGCCAGTCTAAGTTTGTTGCTACTGAAAAGAGGACTCTTATTGTGTTGAGTTTAGCCACTGGGGAAAAAGTCTATGAGTAGTCAACACCATAAGTTTCAGTATAACCCTTAGCTATGAGTCGAGCCTTGTATCTTTCTATGGAATCATTTGCTTTATATTTCACTATAAACACCCATTTACACCCAACAACCTTCTTCTTTTCTAGTAAGATGCATATCTCCCATGTGCCATTTCTTCCTTCATAGCTTTTATCTAGTGATCATGTTCTAGGGCTTTTTCAACACTGTCAGGTAGTTTAGTTCTATACAGAGCTGCATTAAATGCCAAGGCACTCTGTGACATATTTTCTCCACTAGGTTGTTCACTAGGATATCTCGATCTCCTTCATTCATAATTCCGATCATACCTCTTAGGAGGGAGACCTCGTGAGGTACGGGGTGGAAGAACATAATGCTCTTCTCTTGTTTCCTCCTAATCTGCTTCCACAGTCTCAATAGTTGGAATATCAATAATGTTAGTATAAAAGGACTCATGTTCATCAACTAAATCATTCACCTGATCATCAAACAATATTGTTTGTGGTATAGACTATACAACTGGATGAGTCAGTTTTGTAGCGCCGCCTTCTTGTTCTTTTAGGTCTAGGTTTGACATCCATGAACCAATTAACAATCTGAGATCTTCATCTTGCTTCTCCCCCTGACATTAAAGATGGTTGTAGTAGAATTCCGATTCAAGAAACTCGCAGTGTATATCCTTCGATCTGAGGGGTCATAACACCTATACCCCTTTTGGTTTCTCCCATACCCTACAAAGACACATTTGAATACTCTTGATTCCAGTTTATTGCATACCTGTTTAGGATAGTGAACATAGATTGTGCACCAAAAGATTCTGGGAGGTAAAGAATCTGAGGAAGGAATTGTTTAGTACATTTGGAGGGCTTCCAAGGGAGTTTTGTAGTTTAAGGCTTTAATGGGAAGTCTATTGGTAAGATAATTGGTTGTGGTTATGGCTTCAGGCGAAAAAGAGGTGGAAACATGTGAGTCAAACATAATAGCACGAGTCATCTCTAGCAATGTTCTATTTTTCCCCTCAGATATATCATTTTGTTGGGGTTTGTCCGGAAAGGAAGTTGATGAATTAGGCCTTTAATAGTAATGAATCGATGTAAGTTAGACCTCACGTATTCTCTACCATTATCCGTCCTCAAAATACGGGGTTGGGTCTGGAACTAGGTACAGATTATATTATAAAACTCAACAAAAACTCCAAACACCTGAGATTTATGTTTAAGAAAGTAAATCCTGCTCATAAGAGTATAATCATCAATAAAAACAACATAATATGAGAAATTATGCATTCCAGTTACAGGAGATGGGCCCTACACATCAGAAAGAATAAGCATAAAAGGTATATTGCTTTTATTCATAATACTAGAATACAAATGTTTATGTCTCTTCGCAAGAATACATGTTTCACACTTAAAGCCCAAATTCAACCCAGCTAAAGTAGGAAAAAGTTTCTCTAGATACCCTACAGATGGATGTCCAAGTCTTCGGTGCCAAGTCAACAATTGTCTTTCCTTTGACCCGTGAGCAAGAACTACTTTGCCTTTTTGAACCGTCTCCTCCAAGTATTACTATCCTCTTTTCTCAATACTACGCCCAATAGTTTTTCCTGTCTGAGCATTCTGCACTAGACAATAACCGAGTTTCATGAGCACAGTACAATCAAGATATCTTGTAAGTTGGCTGACTGATAAGAGTTTATGTGAAAGATCGGGAACAAATAAACAATTATTTATTTTCAGATTTTTTTGATAAAGAGCTTGTTCCAGCTCCCTTGACTATAATCCCTTCCCTATTAGCAGCTTTAATGAGGTTTTTTTTTCCGGTCTAACATGAGTCAAAAAATCTTTCGGATAACAGGAATAGTGTTTGTGGCTCCACAATAAAAAATCCACCCATTATTAGAAATAGATCTAGCACAATTATTAGGTAAAATAAAAGGAGTATGATTGTGTCTCTTGGGGCTCCATGTAGCCTTCCCCTTTATTTAAGGGGTCACCTTTCCCTTCTCCTGAAGGGTCAAACGGCCTATTCGCTTTCTCCCTTTTAAACCATAGATATCCTTTTGATAGAGATTAGGATTTTGCTTCTTTGTTACCTGCGACACTATTCTTGGCTGCTCCTTTGTTTTCATCAATTTTTCCTTCGACACTTAAAACTACTACTGCTCGTCCAATTCTAGGTTGGTCGGAAAAACAACCGGCCACCTTTACTTCTCTTTTCCTTGTGTCAGGCCACCAATTTGGGTATCCCACCAGTTCAAATCACTCATTTTTTGTCTGCCTTGTACATGAACAATGCGTACACTGTAGGTCGCTGTTGTCATCATCACGCTGGTAAGATTTGTTCGATTTCCCTTTGACGACAAAGACTCCCCTGTGCCCGATGATTAAAACTCCGATGAGGGCTCGCTTCTCATGATTCCTCTTCTCATAATCTCTCGCCGGATACTAGCATACGTCTCCTCTACTGGGGGTAGTGGATCTTGGAGGAGTAGATCTGGTCTGTCCTTGTCGAAAGTTTCATTAATCCCAGCTAAAAATTAATATAATTGATTTTTTTGAATCAATCAATTGTAAGTGATGATATCCCTCGGGTCATTCATGGGATTTGGTTGCTTCTTATCGATTTCCTTCCAAAGGGTTATGAGTTTGCTATATTATTTTTCGCTTGTCTCTGTGCCTTGTTTAATCTTGTTTGTTTTTACACTTAGGTCGAAAATTTGTAGTCCATCACTACCACAGCTGTATAAAGTTTCTATCCCCTTCCATAGGGTTCTTGCTTTTGGAAAATTGAGGAATTGGTTTGCCAAATTTGGATCTATGCTTTCGATTACCCAATAGATAACAATCAAATCTTACCTTGCCCACTAACTGTACTCTGGGTCTTTCTGTGATGGTGTATCGTCGATGATGTGAATGAGCCGACCACGACCAGTGATGGCGAAGTGCATCAGCCTAGACCATTTGATGTAGCTTTGATGGGTTAACTTTTTGGATATAGAAAAGGAGGGGGTGTTGGCTACAGTTTCAGTGGATGGTTTGTTGGCGTTTAACTGTGAGAACAGTTGCAATAACTGTCCCATTGTTAATGGTCGATCTGGCACGATAAGGGATTTAGAATCAGTCTCCATTATTTTTGGTCAGGTAAGGTTAATTTTTTGGTAGATGATGAAGCCGCTTTGAATGATTTCTCCTCAGATGCGTTCTGGCTCTTATACCATGATAAGAAGAATAGAACGAATTTGGGGTTTCATTATACTATCTTTCATTCATTCTTGATTTCATTGATTACATACAACTGATTATACACAAAAACTTGGGTGAAACTGTCTCACTTGTGAGACGAGTCTCTCTCTCTCTCTCTCTCTCTCTCTATATATATATATATATTCATATAAATTTGAAGAATTAAAGTTCAATTTTAATACTTAAAAAACCAATTTTAAGACTTAAAAAGTGCAATTGCTAGACTTAAAATTCTCATTTCAACTT
Organism: Amaranthus cruentus; assembly: GCA_019425755.1. Lineage (NCBI taxonomy): Eukaryota > Viridiplantae > Streptophyta > Magnoliopsida > Caryophyllales > Amaranthaceae > Amaranthus > Amaranthus cruentus. The sequence continues at coordinate 6,049,329 of CM033464.1, forward strand.
TTAAGTAGGATGACTCAAACATTAATGTTGATATTAAAAACTTTGAAAGTGATCTTTTAAGTCTTAAAATTGGATTTTTAAGTCTTGAAATAGTCCTTTTAACTCTTAAAATTAGTATGTCAGAATATTCATAAAAACGTATGAGGCCTGGGGTGGTTGCACGGATATGGCGATCTCACAGGAGAGTTTTCGCTGATTATATGCATAGAAATCTCTTCTACTATTGCCTAAAATATGAATATTACAATATATATGAGGAAAATTTCCTCAAAATAATCTCAATTATCACCCGTTGGCCAAAACTAATCTCAACTATCAATTATTTTTTACTAATCCCAACTATTCTCATAATTTATTGAAAACCCTTTTTAAAATAAGCCTTCCCCTTCATCTATTAATCAAAAAAGAAAGAAATAAGTGCAAAAGTTACATGTTGTAGCCGGTTAAAAAGGAGGTAGGTATGTTTTCAACAAATTATGAGAAGAGTTGGGATTATTAAAAAATAATTGATAATTGGGATTATTTTTGGCCAACGGGTGATAGTTGGGATTATTTTGAGCAACTTTTCCTATATATTATTTTCCTAAATATATACTAATATTTTGGTTTTATTTGTTTCCTTAAAATTTGATTCTAAAGGTTTGAACTTGCCTTATTTGCTTATAAAGGTGAGACCTTTCGTTTATCCTAGAAAGGTTCAAACTTAGGGGGGCATCTCCATCTAAAGGTGTTCATGTAATTGCTAACCCTTTATAACAGGTTATCATCCTTATGTTCTTGCTATATATTGCTGTCAATGTCGAAGGTAAGCAGTGGCAAGCACTCTTCAATGGTTTCTTCCTCTTCAACCTTGAGAAGTTCATATCCTCACAGCATTCATTGCCAGCATGGTTTCAAGGAAAAAATTCATATAGTAAGGAAGGGTGCAAACTTGGGACATAGGTTTTTTGGATGCCCTAATTGGCTTGTAAGTATTTTCAAATTTTTTAGGGCTAATCAATTTCTATGTCTAAATCTGGGTCTTTGTTCTTGTAGAATGATGATTGTGGATTTTTCAAATGGGAAAAGGAGTGCTTGTATACACAAGAAGATAATCCGCAGTTGAAGCTTACAGAGAGAGAGAGCCGATGGTGAAGGAATTGGATAAAGCCCTACTAAAGAAACAACAATACAAGGCTGAAATTAACAACCTTAATTTGGAATTGAAGAAAGCAACAGTTAAGGAGAAGAACTTGTTTGTAATTTTGTATATGTCATGGGCTGTCTTTGTCATGTATATTGCCCTTTGTAAGAACTAAAATCCAAAAGTAAGTAGAACATGGTATTGTCATGTGTAAGCAAGAACTGTTTTGTTAGAACAACTAATTAAGTAATCAAATATCAGTTTCATCAAACTAATTTCTTCACATTCATATAGGATTATTTGGTTGATTCAGCAAAATCCATCCCCCCATAAAGAAGCAAAATACATACAGGTGTAAATACATTCCCAAAAAATACACCTTCACCATTCTAATATATTACATACATAAACTGCATACTACTCCTTCTTACATAAACTGCATACTAGGGCATTAAGCTCCTGATGCTTGTGTTGCTTGTGAACACTGACTGGGTTGAGTAGCTTTTATAGGCCTTCCTCTCTTTGATTTACCTCCCCTTGCACCTATTCCACTCCTTATACTCCTTCTATACCTCCCAATTCTTGTTGGCTGAGCACATGGTGTAGACAAATTGTGGGTTAAGCCTTGGCATTCTGTCTCAGTCTGCTGTGGGATCTCATTTAGATTTAAAGCCCTTGCAGCAACTGTAGATTCGTGTGGGCATGATCTCCTGTTTTTCCCCTTCTCAATGCAAATTCCACCGCTCATCTCTGCACCATGACTACTCAATTTACCTGGTTTTTTAGGACATTCATGGGGATCCTTTCTGCGCTTTGTTCTTCGTCATCCACGACTAACCTTGATGCGTGGATGTGTCAAAGAGCTGGGCATCCTAGGCTAGAACCTAGGGCCTTTAATTGGAGGAATGGAGAATGAGTAGGCATCCAAATACCTCTCCTTAGTGTACATCGGATCAATATAGTCTTCTACACTTAGATGAAGGAATGAGATGCAAGCTACTACATGTCTACAAGGTATTCCTCTTAAGTCCCACTTCCTCCAAGAACATGTTTTCTGTTCTAAATCCATAGACAAGAAATCTTCAATTGCATCAGTACATTGGAAGATGGTGGATGTTGATAGAATTGCATCACAACTCCTAGTATGCTCCTTATCTTTCTCCAACCTTGCTATCACCCTAGGACAATAATTTTATTTTCATTTTTCTGATTCACTTTTCTTGACAAGCAACCCCTGCATCACAGCTGTCCTTATATCTTCCAACATGGACATAACATGTTTTGTCCTCGCATTGATGATGTAACCATTGAATGTCTACACCATATTGTTAACAATAATATCTACCCTACTACCTGTCTTCATGAATGCTCTATATAAACATGAAGGATTATAACTCTTAAATCCCTCCACAGCAGCCTCATCAATCTAAGAAATCTCCTCTAAAGCCTGTTCATAATTAGCAACATTCCATGCCTTTGTTGCCTTGCAAAAAAGCATTTTCAACTAATCCCCTTTGAATGTCTTATGCCAATTGGCATAGATATGTCTTGCATAGTGTCTATGCTCTGCTTTAGGGAGAACTTGAGCAACACAACTAACAATGCTCTTCAAAATCACAACAGTACAACATATATTAATAATTGAGAAATTATGAAATTAAGAAAACTAAAATCAGAAAATACATACGTTGTGTTTATCAAATATAATCACAACATCTTCTCCATTGCCTAATCCCAAGTACTTCTGTAAGCCGTTAAGAAACCACCCCCAGCTTTCATTGTTCTCTCCTTCAACAATTGCCCAAGATATTGGGAACATCTGGTCATCGTTATCCCTTCCAATAGCCACTAACAACTGACCACCTAAGAATGTCTTTAAGACCCAAGCATCTATGCAAATCACTTTCCTACATCCTTCAAACCCTCAAAACATACAAGCCATCTCTTAAACACTTGTGCATCTGAAGAAGCTGGATTGGTAACAAGCTTAATCAAACTTTCAGGACATGTCTGTTGAAGGACATGCACATAAATCCCCAACCTTTTGTAATTCTCCTCCATACTGCAATGAAGAAGCCTATGAGAATTGTACTTAATTTATAAGCAAAATCTCTCTTCACTATCACACCAAATTTCCTCTTAACAGTATCCATAATTTCACTTGTTAGCCAATGTGGTCTTGTCTTAAACACATCTAACAACTGATGTGCAACCCACAATACCTCCAGTTGTTTGTTCTTTTCCATGTTCCTACAACAACTATGTTCACTATTCACTGACTTCACAACAAAGGTTGCTCTCCTACTATCCCAGCTAGCATATATATAGAATGGACAGTCACCAACACATCTAACTACAGTTTTTGGACAATGTTTTTTGTTGCTTGACCTAATACCTACAATGCTACCCTGATAAATTGCATATTTTGCTAAAGCCTGCTTGAATAAAGACTTGCTACCAAACCTTTGACCTGCAGCCCATTGGAATGTTTTGAAATCTGTGTTCTCAGCCACCACAGAACCCCTCGTCTTCTTTCTTATATCCCCTGATACCTCATCACCTGAAGAGACAGGACTATCTTGCTCTTCCTCACTGTCTTCATATTCAGATGTATTCCCTTGGTGAGGTTCTTCAACCTGAACTGATCCCTTTGAAGTACTACCTAAACATCCCCTAACAACATCCTCTTCAACCTGTTTACTAGTCTGAGCCAATCTAAAACAAGCACTCTCGACTCTTTCTCTAGCTTGTACAAATTCCTCATCACTTGATTCTTCAACCCCATCATCCTCATTTAAAACTCATTCTAATGTAATAAGATGTCAGCTTCTGCACCTACAGTCTCCTTAGCAACCTCTTCACCATCTTCACTGCTCTCTCTTAACTCCACAGATCTACAAGGTTCTTTACCTTTGGTGTTTCCTTGATCTATTTTTTATGCTGTTTCATTAATAATGGAGGAGGAAGGTTTATCAATAGGTAGGTCAGAAGATGGTGGTTCAGCAAGTGGTTCATTTAATAGCCAAGAATCAATGGTTGTGTCTAAATGGAAAGACAAATTAGGGTATGGGTTACTTTGCTTTTTACTCCCTATAGCACATTGTGATCCCCTTCTTATAGTCAACTTCTTGGGTACTGTTTTGACCCCAACTGATGTAGTTTCACTTTCATTTAGTGAAACTGAGGTTTGGAGAAAAGGGGAGCCTACAATGGAAAGGGGGGACACAAGAATCTTTGCCAACACATACACATCAACAAATCTGTTCAAAATAGCAATTTTTCCAAGTTGAAAAGCATTATCCTCAACAAGAATTTTCCTTAAACCATCTTTCAATGGCACACCAAAAACACGGTAAAACAACCCCTCAATAAGATTACTATTTACACACATTTCACCCAAATTAAACAAGTACTTTAAACATAAATCAACTGGATTAACATCAAAAGTTCTACCCATACCCCCAACATAAACAACAACATTCTCTTCAACAAATTTACCACCAAACTAGTAGCCGAACATAAATTCACTATTTACAAAATTCGCAAACAACTAGCAAAGGGGAATCAGATTGTACGTATATGAAATATAATTTGACCAAATATGGAAAAAGCTTGAATCCAAAAAAATTCAAACAAAATGATTTACCAACTTCAGTCTTCTTCAATGCGGATCAGAACTACTTCAATACAAAAACCTTGAGTGCAATCTTTGGAGTGGATTTGCTCAGATTATAAAGAAACAAAATGGAGAGAGGTAGGGGTAGGATGCAGAGAGGAGTAATTGTTGATGATGATGGGTGTGCAATCAAGGAGAATGAGGGAGGGGTTTTACAGGTGGGAATTAATGGCAAGGAAGAGAGGTTAATCATTTTTTAAATTTAACTGGTAACCAATCAAGCAAACCTTTAGATGAAGATGCACCCCTAAGTTCGAACCTTTCCCGGATAAACGAAAGTTCGAACATTTAGAAGCAAATCAGGCAAACCTAAGTTCCTATTTGTAATACAAGGGATACTGTGCGCCAGAGTATTTAGTACATGGTCAGTAAACAGAGAAAGTCGATGTATACAACTTTAGCGTGCTTTTGTTAAAGATGGTCTTAGTAAGGCGAATTAACAAGCCAATATTTGATGATTACTCTGACGCCCGTTTGGTAGTTGGTAATTAACGGTAGTAATGGGAATGAAAAACAACTATAATTTTGGTTGAAAAATCTCTTGGTTACCTTGATGGCCATGCTTGTGCAATTTCAATCATCTCATTTTTTTCATAAAATTCATTCCAATGCATTACTATTGGAGAGGTGGTATTAGGTGGTAATGGAAATTTGTAAACAAAAAACATTTTTGTGGCAAAGTTTTATTACCATGGGACTGATGTGAAACTTTTGAAGAAATTTTACACTATTAATCATTCCCATTACCGCCATTTAGTACCACTAACCAAACGGGCCGTGAAAGTTTAATAGCAAACGTGAGTTCTTGTTTCTCTTAGTTGCTCAAAACTTTTAACCAAAGTCATTTATCTAACCTAAATATTAGAATATGTATGAAAGCACTTCCAAAGGAGAAATGTTGAAGATATTCTATATCCAAACTTAACACCACCAAAAGATTATAGTGACAGAAATATCAAGAACGAAGCCATGTTGTGCATATATGTTATTATCAAGACCTCTTACCTTCCCCAATAAAGCCAAATAATTCAATCATAAACCCATAGTATTTTCCCATCTAAATTTCAAATTCTATTATCAATCACATTAATTCAATCAGTGTGCATATGTCTTTGCTCTTTCCTTGGGGGAACATGTATGATTTGTCTGCATTTTTCGAGAAAAAAAGGAAGTTCTACATGGTAAACACCAGGTGTAGAGAAACGCTAGCCATAGCCAATATTATTTTTTTCCTACAAAATAGCACCTAACTTTTACAAAACTAACTTCCATAACTATATTGCACCAAAAACGTTTAAAGAACCGTTAAATATGGAAATTACAATTTTTCCTTGTTTAATTCATATAAAAGTCATTTCATCTTTCCTCGTTAAAGTCCCTGTATAGTTAGCTTCTTCTTTCATTTACTCCTCCATCCTCATTTAGCAAGCTCTAGTTCTACCCCAACTCCATGGATGGTTAGCTCTGTCGAGATCATTGAAAGATTTATTGCGACTGCATGATTTATTGCTACGATTGAGCCTCTAAATAACTCTCAATCAAAGATTTATTACGACTACATGATTTTGCTTTGGGTATTGAGGAGGTAAATTTAATTGGGGGTATTAGGACTATTACTCTGTTCACAACCCACCATTTGAGCTGAACTTAAAAGCCCACTTAAAGAATCCAATCTTTGAGTTTTTTTTCATATGATTCACCAAATTCATCACTAATTCTCCCAGAATTTTGGTGTTGTTGTGGTTAATGATTATGATTAAGAAACTGGGTTTCCATATAAGAATCCATAAGCTAAATTGGAAAAGTACAAAATCATAATATCTTTCTATTTTGGTGAATTTTGATTAAATGATGGATCTATGAATATGGAACTGATGAAAAATAGGAAGAAGAAGAATAAATGCTTAATATATTACGATTGAAAGGTGAAAAAGAAAGAGATAGGAATAAAGAAAAGAAATGAAGGGGACATGGGGGGCTTAAATTTTGTATAAACCGAGTCTAATAGTTGGATTAAGCCATTTGGGTCGGTTGTAAATACGAAAATAAGATTAAATTAAAGATGAGTAATGATTTAATGTGCAAATGATAATGGAAAATGAGTATGGATTAAAGATGGGACTCAATAACAAAAAAAATGGGGCAAAGGAAGAAGATGATGATGGGTATGGGTGCAAAGGAAGAAGATAATGATAAAGAAGACAAGGGCAATATTGTAATTTCAGAAATTAACGACCATTTAACGTTATTTGGGTTATATAGTTATGGTATTTTGTTTTGAAAAGGTTGGGTGCTATTTTGTAGAAAAAAAATTAGAGTAGCTACCACTGGCATTTCTCTATATTTGGTGCTTACCATGTAAAATTTTCCAAAAAACCCCCCCACCCGTACCCTACTTTGTGCGGGATACTGGGAGTGTCCTTTAAATTTACCTTTAACTAATCCAAGGACAGCACCTATTAGACCTAACCCTAGTATTGAGCCAAAGGGTAAAGGGGTGACCCTAATTAAGGATGTGTTTTGTTTCAAGTGTCATGGGCATGGGCACTTTAAGGTCAATTGCCCAACAATAGAGCTTTCACATTAGCTGAGTGGGAAGACATTAGGAATAAGGAAAGACCTAGAACCATCTTGGTCAGCATTAATGGTAGAGAAGAAGAAAGGGGTACTGTCACTGAGGAGGAAGGCCTAGATGGTACTTATATCATTAAGGAGACAGGAGAGGTCACTACCTATGAGTCTGATTCTGATCTAGAGAGGGAAACCTTATATCCTGAGGAGGAAGGGCATAGAGGGTTAGTGATTAGGAGAATTTTTCATACCACACCTAAGGGAAAGAAGTCTGACCAAAGAGAAAATATTTTTCAGACCAAGTGTTGGGTGAGTGAGAAGCTTTGTGACCTAATCATTGATGGGGGGAGTGAGACTAATTGTGTAAGTTAGGACTTAGTTCAAGAGCTGAAATTGAAGACTCAAACCCACCCCCATCCTTACAAGCTAAAATGGTTGGACAAAAGCTAGTGGATCAATAGGGAAATAGTGTCTATTGTCTTTGACTATAGGATCCTACCAAGATCAGATATTGTGTGATGTTCTTGACATGAGTGCTTGCCACATCTTGTGGGTAGGCCATGGCAATACGATAGAAGAGTGAAACATGATTGTTACACCAATATCTATACTCTGAGACATGAGGGAAAGTTGAAAGACCTGATTCCCCTACCCCGGCACAAGTCCATACCCCCTCCTAAACCCAAACAACCTTTTCACCTGATTAGTAGGAAAAGTTGTGCTAAGGAAATTAGGCAGATAGGTCATTATTGGGTGTTGTTCACCAAGGAAGTCAAAGTAGAACAAGAGGTTATTCCTAAGGAAATCAAACCTATTATTGATGAATTCATAAATGTTTTTCCTGATGACCTATCCTTAGGATTACCACCCATCAGAGGTATTGAGCATCAGATAGACTTGATACCAGGAGCTGTCCTACCTAATAAACCAGCCTATAGGACTAATCCCAAGAAAGCTGAGGAACTGCAAAGACAAGTAAAGGAATTTTTAGATAAGGGGTTTGTAAGGGAGAGTCTTAGTCCCTACGCAGTTCTTACCATACTAGTACACTTGGAGAATGTGCGTAGACAGTAGGAGTATCAATAATATCACGGTCAAGTACAGATTTCCTATACCTAGGATAGATGATATTATGGATGAGTTGTTAGGAGCCCAGTGGTTTAGTAAGCTAGACTTAAGGAGTGGTTACCATAAAATCAGGATGGGAGCTGGAGATGAGTGGAAAACTTCCTTTAAGACTAAGTATGGATTATATGAGTGGATGGTTATGCCATTTGGACTCACTGGGGCACCAAGCACATTCATGAGGTTGATGACTGAGGTGCTGAGACCCTTTTTAGGAAAATTTGTAGTAGTCTACCTGGATGATATTCTAGTCTATAACACTGAACTTCAAGAGCATTTAGACCATCTTAGGAAGTTATTAACTAGACTAAGGGAACAGAAGCTATATGCTAAGATAGAGAAGTGTCAGTTCTTGATGAGAGAAGTAAATTTTTTAGGATTCATCGTGGGTAAAGAAGGCATCAAACCTCATCAGACTAAGATAGAAGCCATTAAGGATTGGCCCATACCTGGTACCATTACACAAGTCAGATCCTTCCATGGCTTGGCTTCATTCTATAGGAGATTCATTAAGAATTCCAGTAGTGTCATGAGTCCTATCACAAACTGTACTAAGAAGGGAGTATTTTGTTGGACACCTGAAGCACAGAAGGCATTTGAGGAAATTAAAACAGCCATGTGTCAGGCACCTATTCTTTGATTACCTGATTTTAATCTACCCTTTGAAGTTGAATGTGATGCTTGTGGAACTTGAATTGGGGCTGTATTAATACAAGAAGGGAGACTAGTAGCCTATTTTAGTGAGAAGTTGAACCAAAGTAGGATGAACTATTCTACTTACGATAAAGAGTTCTATGCACTAGTTAGGGCCCTTGAACATTGGTCTCACTATCTTAGAGTCCAACCCTTTGTCTTACACACTGACCATGAATCACTCAAGTATATTAATGGACAGAAGAAGCTAAGTCCTAGACATGCTAGGTGGGTAGAGTACCTACAAACCTATGATTTTGTGGCTAAGTACAAAACTGGAAAGAATAATGTTGTAGCCGATGCTCTAAGTAGGAAACAACATTTACTAGCCCTATTGGAGTCAAAAATCTTAGGTTTTGAGTTAATCAAGGAGCATTACCCTAATAATGAGGAATTTAAGGAAATTTACATAAAATGCTTAAATGGTCCAGATGGTGCGTATCATGTTCAACAGGGGTTTTTGTTTAACAAAATAGACTGTGCATACCCAAGTTACCCTTAAGGTTACGTTTAGTCAAGGAAGCTCATGAAGGGGGTCTGACTGGGCATTTTGGAATACAAAAAACACTAGATAATCCAGCTCAGAATTTCTTCTGGCCTAAGATGTTAGGAACAATAGGAAAATATGTGCTAAGGTGTGAAGTATGTATTAAGGCTAAGCTACTGTTTCATAGAGGTGAATACAAACCCCTACCCGTAGCTCACAAACCATGGGAGCATTTGAGCATGGACTTTATTGTTGCGTTACCTAGAACTCAGCGGGGCAAAGATGCTATAATGGTTGTTGTAGATAGGTTTTCTAAAATGGCTCATTTCATAGCATGCACAAAGGTTGTGGATGCACAAAGCATAGCTAAGTTATACTTTGCAGAGATTGTTCGGTTGCATGGGGTCCCTAAAATAATAATATCAGATAGGGATAGAAAATTTTAAGTTCTTTTTGGAACACCCTGTGGAGACTGTTTGGCACTAAGCTTTGTTTCAGCATATCTCACCATCCGCAAATAGATGGACAAACTGAGGTGACCAATAAAAACTTAGGGTCCTTACTGAGATCACTTATTAGTAAGAATCTTAGGGATTGGGATTTAAAGTTATGCCATGCAGAGTTTGCCTACAATAGAAGTCCTAGCCGTAGCACAAAATGCTCACCCTTTGAATGTGTTTATGGAATGAACCCCTTCTTGCCTTTTACACTAATTGATCTTCCTATTAATGACAGATTCAACTATAATGCCCGTGAACAAGCGGAAAACTTGCTGAAAATCCACAAACAAGTCCATGATAACATTGAGAAAGGCCAATGCTAGATACCAACAAAGAGCAAACAAGGGATTGAAGGGAAACAAACAGCTACAAGTAGGAGATTTTGCTTGGATACACCTAGGAAAAGAGAGATTTCCTCACCTCAGGAAGAATAAATTAATGCCTAGGGCTATGGGGCCTTTCCAAATAATAGAGCAATATGGAGATAATGCATTCAAAATTGATTTGCCCGACACATTTGGTATTTCCTCTACCTTCAATATAGGGGATTTGACTCCTTACTTAGGGGATGCCGAATTGTGGGCAATTCCTTTCAAAGAAGGGGGGAATGAAGCAATTACGGAAGCACATGAGAACTCAAGTAAGGAAATAGGGACACAAATGACAGTGGCACACTAACAGCACCAGCAACCCCCTTACACGAACAGTCGACCTTACACGCGTTGGCCAGAGCAAACCTTGATGAATGGCGTGGCATTGAACATAGAAATGGGACCTTTGCACATGGATCTTGTCATTTAAGCCCCAAGTGCCTCCTTAGGTCCTTATAAAGCCACAAAAAAAGGAGCTCAAGGTCACTCATTCGTCACACAGTGCTAACAAACTGGTACCAGCCACTGACCACAAATTTGACGACCAGCCTCCCTTGCGTGGGTTGTGCAAAGCCGGCCAAGGTGTATCCAATGAGTTGAAAGGCATGAATGGGATCTCTACACTAGAGAGTTTCTAACAAAGCCTAAAAACAGCTCTAACAAGCACGAGAAGATCTCCAGAAAAGGGCACGAAGGTCGCCTGCCCGCAAGATTGCTGTCAGAGTTCTTTTATGCGCTGCTGTTTTCTTTTTCGTAATGTTTTAATTAGGCACGTGCTAAAAAACGTGCTATTAGCTGTTAGTAATTAGTTTTTGCATCCTCATATGTCTTAATTGTTCTCATTATATCTTAGGCCTATAAATAAGAGCCAAGGCATGTAATAAAACTTAGTTTTGACATTTTTAATAAAATTCACACATTGAAGTTGTTTTTTCTTCTTTGTTTTTTGAGTGTGAGTGCTCACCAATTTTGAGTATTCCAAGATTGCTACCTACTATAATTGAGAGTAGTCTTGATCATAAGGAAGGAATTGGTTGCCTTGAAACATTCAAGATTCAAGTCAATCAATTCAAGAACTATCCAAACAAATGCATTTCTGAATTATATGTACAAAACACTGTGTTACTTGTGGAAGCTTTTGGGCTGTACATATTAGACTTGTGAAAGGCGTATCTTCAAAAAGACATTGCAAGGAAGGCTTCCCATCCTTTGTTTCACTACAGGTTTGTCTCAAAGGATATTTTTACAATAGTTCTTAGAACCATAATAGAAGGAGAAAGTGTATAAACAATAGCACCATAAAGTAATTGATCTTGACGAAACCAAATGACATAGTCAAGATTTTGGGAAGTCACTATGTCCTTGGTGATGGTGGAAGGAGGAGCTGGATGATAGTCATTGATAAAGGAACTAAAACACAAGCCAACGAGAATAAATTCAATTTGAGTACGACATATAATATAAACAGAAAGAAAGTTAACCATAGTGATGATAGGACAAAAACAGTTGGAAATGAAAATTTCATGAGTACTGGTTTGCAATTCATCAGATGGTGTTGTAGAGGAAACTAAAATGAATATTTATAAAAAAGGCTTGTTTACAGCTGATACT
>CM033464.1:6061495-6181145 GCA_019425755.1 Amaranthus cruentus
CGTGAGACTTTGGAGTTATAAAGTTTGGTTTGTAATTGATTTGTGGGTAGAGATTCATGCGAGAATGCAGCAGATACCGAAATTGCAATTTACCATCAACTACATCAAATTCAATTCTATCTCAAGACTATAATCAATCGAAAGACTCTCTCGTAGAAGGCTGTATCAAACAGCGATGTGGAAGAGGATGTTCAGAATTGTCAGATCTCATATACAACGATCGTAGTTTTGTTAAGTTTGAATTATCTTTGGTTAAAGTTGTTATGCACTTGCTAATTTTTATCGCTGATGTAGATGTCGTATGACTCTTTATTAATGAATCAGGTATTATTCAAAAAAAAAAGATGAACTTTGTAACACATAATTTTTAGAAACATAGCAAGAGATTGGTTTCCGAAACTTAGCTTTCTTTAAAGTTTTTCATGAAATCAAATTACATCAAGTAAGACAAACAAATTGAAATTAATTTCGACTAATTTTGAATAAATCCAATAAAAGCAAGCATAATCAAAATTAGACCCTTCTTTGTGTGAAAATCGCCAGATAAATTTTCTAAACCATAACATTCTTTCCCTGGCGCTCGCTTGGAATTTTGGTTCCTCATCCTGTTGAGTATTTAGAGCATGTAGGACATATCCAAAGGCTTAAGGCATGTACATATACATAGTCTAAGCATAAACGTAACAAACCAAAAATGAGCTTGCTCGGATGCTTGCTCGTTCGAGCAACATGGTGCTCGTTCGAGCACTTCCTTGCTCGTTCGAGCACATGCTCACAGGTCAGCCAGTTTGGTTTAGAACCTTCTGTTTGATGTTTTTGGTGTTTGCTCGTTCGAGCATCTTGGGTGCTCGTTCGAGCACTTTCGAAGTTTCGAGGTCAGAAACTTTCTGGAAGTTGTTTTATGGAACAATGTGATTGTTCGTGAAACTAAGCCATGTTTCATGGACTAATGTGTTGTTATGAATAAATGTGTTACATCATCAATTGATGTATGGTTTGGTTGAATCCATATGACACTTTAACTCTATAAATAAGAGTGAGTGCATGGTTTGGTTGAAACATAAAGAAGATTGATCAACTTCTTTCTTGTTTTTCTGATTTTGATCTCTACAAAACACAAAGTCGTTTAGTTCAATCGATTCGTACTAATCGGTTGATGTGATTGATTGTATCTCGTTGTGAATTTCCAGTCTCATAACCCAAGTACCTTTGTGGGGGAAATATCACAAAAGGAAAGCTTGTAGACGCCTTCAATCTATATCAAGATTTTTGGTGACGCCTTCGTCGCAAACGAATCATCATTACGGTGTTGTTCGTTTCATGGTTTATTCAAAGCAAGGAGTCCATTGCCATACACAAAGGTTCGCATAATTATTTCTAACAATCTTTTGTAATAGTTTCTTTAATCTTGGCAAGCGTTAAGGATCTCACATCAAACTTCATGAAATTGGACAAAGTTTTCGTTATGAATTTTTGATGAAGACTAATGAGATATTTATTTTTATGAGTATATTTAATAAGAAGTATCATGGAAAACAAGTAAGTTTTTCTTTCATGTAACTTATTTAATGATAAATTATGTTTGATGTTTTGTGTCTAAAATTGTGAGAAAGTATTTACATACACTTAAATCTTCTTTTGGATGATCATATACATGTGTTCAAACTTTAATTTGAATTAAGTCATGTGGGTATAGTATTATACAAAGATATGATCTAGAGAAGTGGATATATGTTTTGATGTTGAAATTTATGATGGAGATCATAAAGTGTTACTTTCTTAATTATCTAATTAAGAAAGGAGAATAAAAATTTATTCATGTGATTATCATGGTTAAAAGGGCAATGAAATTGTTAGCATGGAATAAAATACTACAATGTTAGAATTTATATATTATGTATAAATTAAAATTGCCAAGTATACATAAAGTATGTGTTTAATCAAACTTTATTTGATTGAAGGATGATTTTATTCATGATATTTTGATGATATATTTTGTAATATGAAATATATAAGATACCACTATGTTTAATATTTATTATATATAAATAATTTTGCTAATTTTTACGCATGGTATTTGTATTATCATATGTTGATGATCAAAGTGCTAAGTTTGTTATTCTATATTTTTGTGCTATACGTTTTTCGGATATTGATCAAATTAATTGATCAAATTTTGGTGGTTATTGCTTTCTGCTTCGTAAACCATTGCTAATATTGGATGTTTTGAGTTTTATGACTATTATGAATTAATGGTTTATGCTTTGATTATGACATTTTATAACATGTTTGATATGTTATGTTTCTTGAATGATAATTGCAAACATGATTTTTTAAGTTTCGGAAATTATATGGTTGATTGTATATGTTGATATTAATATATACCATGTATGGATAATATAAATTGTATCAAATTAATTGATGTAACCATATTTTGGTTGGAGTTATTTTGTAATAATTAACTACTTATAAGTAAATGATAAATTTATTGACTTTTGTCAAGTATCTCATATAATGAGACAAGAAATAAAGTGACATATATCTTTATTTATCCAAGTTCATTATAAAATAATAATAAGGGGTAATGATTTATTTTGGCATACTTAAAAAAGTTATGTAATTACCCAAGTCAATCTAGTTATATTATAACTAAGATTAAGGGGTAGGATATTTATGTCATGTGGATATACATATTTATGTATATGGAACATATTAAATTTAAGTTAATATGATTGGACCATTATTTATAATAATTAAATTTAAATTATTATGCATAATTCAACAATGTTGAAATTATTACTAAGTGGTTGTTTTTTGTCATTATTTATGAAAATAGTTATGAAATAAATGTTATTCTAAATAAGAGAATAAAGTAATTTGCATAGATTTTGCAAAATTATGTTTTTATGGTGATTAAAATTTAATAATGTTTATTAATTAAGTTATTATTACTAGTTATAATATTTTGGTATGTTTATTTGGTCCATATGAGAAAATGGATGATGTATATAAGTTATTCATTAATTAAATGTGAAAACTTGATTTATTTTAATAACTAAAAAAGGCAGTATAAGTATCTACTTATAAAATTATGTATTTTAAGATATGAAATTATCATGTGGTATGATAATGTATTTTATGCCCAAAGCATAAAATGTATATTATGGTAAATAAATTCCATAATATTTAATAATTTATTTATTATTACTAGTTTGTAATAATGTAAGTAAATTACTAAAGTTATGCATAATTTTATGTATAAAATTATATTTTGAATTGAATCACAACGGAAAGACAATTTCTTTAGTGATTGAATGTTTACAAATGGGGGAGGTAACTTTTAAAACCTTCAAGTGTAAACTAATAAAGATAATGTTTTATACAAAAACATTTGTCTTAGTTTTGAACACAGAGATTAAATTATCTCTACTTTGAGATATTTAATAAAAAGTCAGTTTTAAGGAAAATGTACATTAAGGTAACTTGATGTATAGATTTAGTCGAAGGTACTAGAATAATGTTACTTCTAGTGTTCCATATTTCTCAAATATGGAAAGAGACTTATTAAATTCTATGATGCAATAATATGAAGATTGATGAACTATTGATAAGTTCAAGGCCCGTATAGTGGCACAAGGCTATATACAAAAGCACGGTAACGTTCACTTTGATACATATGCACAATTGCAAGAACAATCACCATTCGGTTGCTGGTAACGTTAGTTTCGATTCACAAATCTAGTGATTCATCAAATGGACATGAAAATTGTGTTTTGTATGGTGAACTAGATGAAGAAGTTTACATGTAACAACTCGATGGGTTCGTTTTGAAAGGACATGAATGCAAGGTGTGTAAATTGTTAAATCATTATACGGATTAAAACAAGCACCGAAGCAATAACATCAAAAACTTGGTGAAATGTTTTTGTCCTTTGGATTCAAATTGAATCAAGCCAATAAGTGATTTATAGCAAGTTTGATGAGCAAGCAAACGGAGTCATTATATATTTCTACGTTGATGTTATGCTCATATTTGGTACTAATTTAGTACGGGTTCAAGAGACAAAACAAAAAGAGTTTTTGTCAAATTCATTCCAAATGAAGGACATGGGGGAGGTCAATGTGATCTTAAGGATAAAGACCATAGGAGACGGCAATGGATTCAAGTTAAGTTAATCTCATTACGATGAGAAAGTACTTAAGAAATTCAATATGTTTGATGAAACTCCAATGTCAACCCCTATGGATCAACATGTCAAACTTCGTAGACATGAAAAGGAACCAGTTGCACAATTAGCGTATTCTATGGTTATTGGATCGCTAATGTATTCGATGACTTATACGAGACCGGATATTGTCTTTGCGGTAGCAAAGTGGAGTAGGTTTACTAGTAATCTAGGTCCGCATCATTGGAAAGTGATTAAGAGAGTATTAAAATACTTGAAGAGTACTATGGAACATGGTATCACTTATAATGGAGAACCTCCAAGTTTGAGAGGGTTATTCTAATGCAAGTTGAATCACAAGTGAAGAAGAAAATTCTTCTACAAGTGGTTGGTTATTTTTTTATGGGGGAGGAGCCATATCTTGGTCTTCTAAGAAACAAACGTTCATTGTCAATTCCATTATAGCTTCCGAGTTTATAGTGCTAGCATCTGCAGGGAAGGAAGCGAAATGGTTAAGGGATCTCATGATTGAGATACCGATATTACCAATGCCTATATCACCGGTGGCAATTCATACGGATTGCAGGATGGCATTGGCAAAGGCCGATAGTCAAGTGTATAACGGTAAATCTCGTCATATTTCTCTTAGTCACAGCCTAGTGCAAGGATTATCGTTAATGGGGTCATAACTCTTGATTATGTGAACACTACGTTCAATTTGGCTAATTTTTTAACTAAAGCCATGAGTAGGGATTCAATTGAACAAGTGTCAATTGCAATCAGATTACGTTACTAAAATTCAATAAGAAAGCCTAATTCACGCATGATTAACGTTGTGTCTGAATTCAATGTGGTGTAATTCTTTTTGGATTTTGTAAGCAACAAAGTTTAATGACCCATCGTTGCTTTGGACCGTGAATAGCGAGGGAGTCGTCATTTAAAGTTCTCAAGGCCCGGAGTTGAAGAGCTCTTGGTGAATATCCATTCGCGGGGATATTTTATACGTAGTGAGAACCTACCTATATAAGTTTAAGTTTGGCCACTTCAAGTAGTCAAGATTAACGTATAGACTATGATAAACTTACGAAAAAATATGGACACGGCCATTATAATGTGTCAAGAAATGACAATGTGTTATTTGTTCTATGTGTACTTCATCATCAAATGGTCAAATGTGTTATATGATTCAAATCCGCAGGGATATCATTATATCACGATCATTTGTCAAGTGTGTTGTACTAGGTGTTAATTCAATCCGCAGGGACATTAGCATTGATGCATAGAACGTGATTTTGAGATCAGTTTTAGAGAAAGAGAAAGAATGTCCTCAAGGCTCTAAATGGGGGAGGATTGTTGAGTATTTAGAGCATGTAGGACATATCCAAAGGCTTAAGGCATGTACATATACATAGTCTAAGCATAAACGTAACATACCAAAAATGAGCTTGCTCGGATGCTTGCTCGTTTGAGCAACATAGTGCCCGTTCGAGCACTTCCTTGCTCGTTCGAGCACATGCTCACAGGTCAGCCAGTTTGGTTTAGAACCTTCTGTTTGATGTTTTTAGTGTTTGCTCGTTCGAGCATCTTGGGTGCTCGTTCGAGCACTTTCGAAATTTCGAGGTCAGAAATTTTCTGGAAGTTGTTTTATGGAACAATGTGATTGTTCGTGAAACTAAGCCATGTTTCATGGACTAATGTGTTGTTATGAATAAATGTGTTACATCATCAATTGATGTATGGTTTGGATGAATCCATATGACACTTCAACTCTATAAATAAGAGTGAGTGCATGGAAATCACTTTAATTATTCTTAGAATCAAAATTCTGTCATCTTTCTCTCATTCTTTTGAAACATAAAGAATATTGATTAACTAATCGGTTGATGTGATTGATTGTATCTCGTTGTGAATTTCCGGTCTCATAACCCAAGTACCTTTGTGGGGGAAATATCACAAAAGGAAAGCTTGTAGACGCCTTCAATCTATATCAAGATTTCTGGTGACGCCTTCGTCGCAAACTAATCTTCATTACGGTGTTGTTCGTTTCATGGTTTATTCAAAGCAAGGAGTCCATTGCCATACACAAAGGTTCGCATAATTATTTCTAACTCATCCTGAAATTTTTTAAACAAAATAAAAGAAGTTTGAGAAATGAAGTGAGAAAGAGGAAAGAAGCAATGTCATGGAACTTGATCAAAAATTAGGTGTATGGCATGAGAACTTAACCAAAGTAGGTGTGGGAGAAGCGAGAAACAGGCATGGGAAAAGGGAGGTTATGGAGGAAAATCAAAGGAATAGTTGAACTACAACCATTAAATTGTTCATTTCTATAGAAATAGTATTCATTAGGGATGTCAATGGGTCGGACTCGGCTCGGATTATACATACTCCAACTTTGCTCCGAATAATAATCGAACTTTTGTTTTTAGTCCACCTCCACTCGGAGTTGGATTATGCATACTCCAATTTTGCCTCGACTCGGACTCTCGGATCTCCAACGGAGTCGGATGCAGAGGCGGATTATTGTCAAACGGTATCGTTGTGATATTGTACTAATGATTTAGAATCATACAAAATTAACAAAATATATTTTTCATATACAATTTAACAAATAAATAAGTACTTTAATTTAATTTAAATTCAATTTAACAACAGAAATAATCCTACTACTAAAATTTAACAAAATTTTCTCGTATTTTGATTTGGCGTATTTTATTTCTCTTAATTTCATTTGTCTTATCTTGATTCATTAATCTAAATAAAAATACGAAGTACTTTTTCAAAATAAAAAATTACAATTAGTATACGAGAGCTTGAATTAGTCACATCTAGTGTTTTAAACGTAACAAAATATTAGTGTAAAAGTCAAATTCAAAGTCGGATATCCTTCAGAGTCGGAATCGGGTTCGAGTCTCAAATTTTTGATACGGTCCAACTCCAGTTCGTCTCTAACTCGGAGTCGGATCGTAAAGTCGGAGTCGGAGTCGGAGTCGGATGACTTTTTCCTCGGACTCAAATTGGATTATTTTGCTCGGATCGAGTCGGACTAGGGTCGGATTCAGACTGAATTGCCATCCCTAGTCTTCATGTATTTTGGTGAAAAGATTAAATATTTCTATAAAAGTAAATTAAATGATCAATAGAAAAAAGTAAAAGGAAAATTATTTAGAATAATCCAACCTTTTATTTATTTTTCTAAAATAATTTCAACTTCTTATCAATCATGAATAATCACAATTTTAGGGTTACTTATTCAAAAATATTGTTACCCAAATAGTGATCGATTTTTTTAGGATAATTGCAAAGAAAAAAGAAAATAAACTCAAATGTAAAAAATATTCCAAATCAAAAGTTACAATAAAAAAACTTACTTGATTTGTTTTTTAAATTTTTATTAACTTTTAATTTTCTATATTTTTGTTTTTTATTTAATTTTTAATTTTTTTATTTATGCAAATGTCTTTATAGGTAATAAAATGCCTTGATATATTCTACAGGAACTCTCATGAGATACGGTCTATCCTATAGACAGGATTCATGAAGCCCAACCCATAATAATTTAGCAAATTAAATAAAAAAACTTATTCATTAAAAGTAACCGGTATCATTAATTAGGTGTGAGAATTGAGAGCTTAGAAATCCCAACCGCCATTGGGAATGTCTTTGCCATTTCAATTCAACCATTGTCATTCTCTGAAAATGGTGAAGAAAACACCAATTATGTTTGGAACTATATTGTACTATATTTGGAATTATATTGTACTATATTTGGAAATATAATCTATTTAGAAATATAATCTATTTGAAAATATAATGTATTATATTTGGAACTATATTGTAATATATTTGGAACTATAATAAATTGAATTTGGAAATATAATATGTTATATTTGGAACTATATTATAACATAATATAACAACTAAACTATGTTATAACCCTTAATAAATTATGTTGTAATATCCCAATTAAACTATGTTATAACACCAATTAAACAACGTTATTCTCCCAACTACATTATGTTATAAAACCAACTAAAAATGATATAACCCACACTACACAATGTTATACTTTCAACTACATTAAACTATGTCAAATGATCACAATTATAATACCAATTATATTATGTTATAATCCTATTAGTAAGATATTATAACCTCGAATATACTATTCTATAACCCCAAATATAAGTTATTATAACCCCAAATATACTATGTTATAACCCCAAATATATTATATTATAACGACAAATATATTATGTTATAATTCCAAATATATTATTATAATCCCAAATTCAATATATTATATTTCCAAATATAGTACAATATAGTTTCAAATATAATACTCCCTCCGTTTCTTTTTGATCTTTCACTTTGGGTTTTTCACAAATATTAAAAAAGAAGGAATCTTTGGTGGTAGTGGGTATTATTTTAATTATATAGTAGTGGAAAGTAATGATTGTATTGAAATTATGAGAGAAAAAATAACTAAATAGTGTGTGAATTAATGATTGTATTGGAAGTATGAGAGATAAAATAATCAAATAGTAATGTTAAGTAAGGAAAGTTGCATTTTAAGGGGTAAAAGTGAGATGAAAACATTCCAAAAATAGAAAGTATTCTAAAGTGGAAGAACTTTTGAAACTACCCGTTATAGTAAGGTGGAATAACATAAAGGAACGGAGGGAGTACATTATAATTCTAAACTCATTAGATTATGGTTCCAAATATATTTCATTACAGTTCCAAATATAGTATATTATAGTTCCAAATATAAAAGATTATAGTTCCAAATATAGTACATTATAGTTCCAAATATACTACATTACAGTTCCAAATATAATATATTATAGTCCCAAATATAGTACAATATAGTTCCAAATATAACTGTCGGTCATATAGATCATCTTCATTGTCTCCGTTTTCATTCGATTTTTTTGAAGCATCTTCATCTCCAACCGCCATTGATGAAGATAAAATAAAGAAAATAAATAAATAAGTTATGTGTGCCATTGATGAAGCTTAAAGAAGGTTTTCTTTTTTACATACATTAAAATGCACGCTTATGGTCGTGCATTTTAATTACATAAACAATATTATATGGTCGTTGCTTATCTTCGTTGTAATCATCTCCATTATAGTCCCAAACACAGACATTATAGTCCCAAAAAGATACCATTATAGACCCAAACACAGTCATTATAGCCCCAAAAAACAAAACCAATATAATTACACGCCCAAAAAAGATGATTGTGTCCGCCATTGATGAAGCTTGGGAAACAACCACTTTTGACGAAATTTCGGGTACATCCGCCATTGATGAAGCTTGGGCAACAAAAATTTAAAATTAAATTTTTAAAAACGATTACAAAAAAAAAATCACACTAGATGAACAATAAAATTCTATTGACTACCATACCTTTCGATATCTGTTTCGAATAAGCTTGGTCAAATTCACTTAATAATTCATCCATCCTTGTAGAATGAGAATTATGAAATTTTTGGTTTTTTTTGGAGTGTTTGGTCGAATAAATTGGAGATTTTTCGGTTGAAGTTTTGGAATTGAAATGGCAGAGAATGAATATGGGTGAAGAAAACACCATTTTCAAAGACAATCATCTTTCTGGGATTTCTAAGCTCTCAATTTTTGGATTTTCTTCACCATTTCCAGAGAATGACAATGGTTGAACTGAAGATGCTTGTCTCTGAAAATTTTCTAAGCTCTCGATTGAAGATGCTTGTCTCTGAAAAATTGAAGAAGATGATGAAAATGGGGAAGGATAATTCTCTGAAAATTAAAGGAGTAATGATGAGTAGATGGGAAGTTGAAATGAGAAAACTGCACAATATTAAAAACATGGGAATCAGTCTTTTTTCTTTTTTTTTATTTTGTTTATTTTAAATTAAAAAAAATAAGTTAAGGGAAATGGGTTGGCCCAATTTTATGGTCTATCCTATAGACCGTCTCTTGTGAGATTTTGTGTATATTCTATACAAGCACCCATTAAAGTTTGGATTATTCATATTTGATCAAAAATTAAGAGTATACAAAATCAATAAAAATCTGAATCATTCTAGATAATTTTTCCAAAGTATTCCCAACTAATCATACAATACTATAATTTTGCTGCTAAATGACGAATGACAATCTAATAGCCAATTGCCAAATGCAACCAAATTAATGTTCATTTAATTATAAATGGCAACATGCATATAATTTCAATATTTTCATTTATATAAAATCATACAATACAATAGTTTGCTGCTAAATGACAAATGACAATCTAATTGCCATTTGCCAAACGCAGCCAAATTAATGTTCATTTAATCATAAATGGTAACATGCATATAATCTCAATGTTTTCATTCATATAAAATTTCAATATTTTCCTTTAATACAATACATTGTACAGTCAAAATAATTAGTTTTCAGTAATATTAGGAAATTGTTTTGTAATGACATCATATTATTCCCTCCAAAATGAATTGCGTTTTTATGTTGTTATATTAATTCAATTACATTTTTTTATTAGTATATATTCATGATGATAATATGCAAATTTTTTAATTACTTTATTACTCATTTATTTAATTAACTATTAAACCATTATATTTTTATAAACAATTAATCAAAATAAATAGTTTGCACAGTAATATCCGAAAATTTTTCTAGTACTGACATTATATTATTCCATCCATAATGAATTAAGTTTTTATTGTTTTATTAATTTAAATATATATTATTGTTGGCCCAATTGAGTTTTGATGATAACTTAACATTTATAAACAAACAAAGCTTTAGAGATTGTTTTGTAGGTCAAATATCCGATTTGTCAAACTCGTGGATGGTACTTAAAGGACTTGCTTAAAGAATAATGTACGAGTCAAAGTCAATATCAAAGTCAAAGTTAAAGAGTCAATCTTGAAGGTCAAACGATCGAACTAACTATTCCAGTTCCAAGATTGTTGAAATTGAAGTAAGATCAGATGGAGACAGCGTAGTGTTCCTAACGCAGCAAGTCAGAGAATAGAGTCAACTAAAAATGAGAAAATAAGTTTTCTTTTATTTAGTTGGTTTGTACGGATAAAATTAGAGTTTGCATAAGGATTTTTAATTGGCGAAAAATAACTAACTTAAGAGTTAAAAATTGAATATCCTAATTGATCTCCACTAAAATAGAGATTTACTAAAAATAGATTTAAAATTTACTAAATGTGCCGTGGGTATTGGAATAACTTCCAAGTCCTCTGCCCACCATCCCACATCGTTAGATAATGGGATTAAGGTGGAGTTACATGACTCTATCATATATAAGGCATTATTTAGTAACCGGAAAAGAGTCGAGTGCCCTAATCAAGAAATCAAGAGAGATCAATTCAAGAAGAGGAAAGTATAGTTTTGCTTTCATTCGTCAATTAATTCCTAATTATTTTCCTTGTGCTTTCTTTGGTTTAATCCAATTTAGAGAAATATTTTTGTAAGGGTTTTTGAGTGTGTAAATTAGACTTGGGGAAGTCTCAGGGGAATCGTGAATAAGATTTTGTAAGTGACAAGAGAAAGAGAAAGAGAAGAAGAGAAGTGGCCTAGAAGAGAAATAGAAGAAGTTGTTTTATGTAATTGAGTTGTAATTACCTAAAACATAATAAGAGAAATAAAAATCTGGAGTGGTCGTGGTTTTCTTTCTATTAGGCCTAGAAAGTTTCCACATAAAAATCTTGTCTTCTTTTTATATTCTTGCATTTGCTTTAGTATTTTGTTAGATTCAATTTCCGCAAAAAACAGGGCATAAATACTCATTAAAGCAATACAACAATTCACCCCCCCTCTTGTTGCATTCATATTCTCTAAGCGTTTCTTCAATTGGTATCAGAGCCTTGTTCCGCATTTGATCAGGAAACCCTGAGAGTCGTATCTTGGTATATTAGAGATGTTGAAAATGAATGAATGTATGGAAGAAGGTTACTCTACTCAAAGACCGCCAATGTTCGATGGAAAATTCTACACATATTGGAAGAATAGGATGAAAATCTTCATCAAGGCCGAAAACTATCAAGTTTGGAGAGTCATCGAAGTTGGAGATTTTGAGGTAACCACTACCAACTCCAATAACGAGACTGTTCCCAAACCGATAACTGAATATGAGAAAGAAGATTTTCAGAAAATGGAGATGAATGCTCTTGCCATCAAATTACTTCACTGTGGGCTTGGACCGAATAAACACAATCGTATTATGGGTTGCAAAACAGCCAAGCAGATTTGGGATATGCTGGAAGTTACCCATGAAGGAACCAGTGAAGTGAAGCGTTCCAAGATTGACTTGCTAATGTCAAAATATGAAAGATTTGTTATGGAACCTAGAGAAAGTATTCAAGAAATGTTCACTAGGTTCACTAACATTACTAACGAACTTGTCTCACTTGGAAGGCTTATTCCCTCAGATGAACAGGTTAGGAAAATCCTCAGAAGCCTACCTCAAGATGATCCCTAGAGAGCTAAGGTCACAGCCATACAAGAATCCAAAGATTTCACTAAATTCAATCTGGAAGAGTTGGCTGGCTCCCTGATGACTCATGAATTACATCTGGTAACCGCTGACAGTTCCAGGAATAAAGGCTTGGCTCTTACAGCAAATGAACAAGAAGAATCAGAATGTGATGAAGAAGAAACAGCAATGTTGGTTCGAAAATTCAAAAAGTTTTTCAGGAACAACAGATACAATAATCAAAGAAACAACAAAGAAAGAGGAACTACAAATTCCAAAACCAACTACGAATGTCACAAGTGTGGAAGCACTGACCACTTCATCAAAGAATGCCCTCAATGGAAGAACGAGAAGGGCAAAGGGAAGGCAAGGGAAACAGGAAGACAATCGAACAAAGGAAACTTCAACAAAACTGACTTTCGCAAAGCAATGATAGCGGCATGGGGAGAATCTGAAAGTGAAGCTGAAACCGAAGCCCCAACCGAGGAAGCAACAGCTAATCTTTGTCTCATGGCAACACATGATGAAAAGTTTAAAGGAAAAGAGGTATCGTCTTCTAATTCATTTCCTAATTACCTATTTAGATTGGATAAACATGAATTAATCAAAATGATCTTGGAGACACAAAATAATCTGGAAAAACAAACTGCCACCTGTCTCCAAAGAGAAAAAGACCTTAAAACCGGTAATGACCTAGTATCCTACCTAAATTCTTTTAGGTCTGATGTGCAAACTCGATTCTTTGAATTACTTGATCAATATGTGATGTTAAAGGAAATTATGGAAAAAGTAAAACAAGAAAACATCATGTTAAATATTGAATTAAGTCAATATAAATTGTTAGGGCTAGAAGAAAAAATAAAGACCAAACCTATTCAAGAGATAAATGCCGACTTTAAGAAGATAAAATTAGACCTAGAATCCACTAAAAATGAGAATGAAAAGCTAAAGCTTGAATTAAATTCAAGAGAAAAAGGGAAAATCAAAAAGGTTCCCAAATGGATTCTAGAAGCCAAAACTAAAGGAACTGAAAAAAGTCTATGTTGATCTCCCAAGTAGTAAGATCTGTTCCTTTTGTGGCAAAACCGGGCACCTGAAATATCAATGTTTAAAAAGGGAACAGCCTAACAAAACGAACCAAATATATGTCGATAGGATTTGGATTAAGAAATATGACTCATGTATAATCGACATGGAATCCAAGGTTGGCTGGGTTCCATCCTCTAACAATTAGTTCGTTTTGCAGGTTCTAGTGAGGGGGAACAGCTCATGGTATCTCGACAGTGGCTGTTCCAAGCACATGACAGGTGATAGCTCAAAATTTCTCTCACTAGAAGCCTATGATGGAGGAACTATGACCTTTGGAGACAACATGAAAGGCGAAATCATTGCCAAAGGAAAAGTAGGAAGGTCAAGTTCCAATGCAATTGATAATGTATTTTTAGTCGAGAATTTAAAACACAATTTGTTAAGTATCTCTCAATTTTGCGACAAAGGTAACTCTGTAAACTTTACTTCTGAAAAGTGCATTATTTCTAGGAATGACACAGGAGACACCATTCTGGAAGGAATCAGAAAAGGGAACACCTATGTTGTGGACCTTCACACTGTTCCCAAAACCAGTCTAACGTGTCTTAGTGTTTTAGAAGACCTTCTCCTCTGGCATAAACGTCTAGGTCATGCTAGTTTCTCATTGCTTAATACTTTACGAACTAAAGACCTAGTTAGAGGACTATCATCCCTTAAATTTCAAAAGTATGAAGTATGTGATCCTTGTGCCAAAGGAAAACATGTAAGGTCGTCTTTCAAACTTAAAAATATCGTGACCACCTCAAAGCCACTTGAATTAATTCATATGGATCTTTGTGGACCTATGAGAATCCAAAGTCCTAGTGGAAAGCGATATGTATTTGTTATAGTTGATGATTACAGTAGATTTACATGGACATCATTTCTATCTAGCAAAGATGAGGCCTTTGATGAATTTGTTGCATTTGCCAACAAAACTCAAAAATCTAGTAACAATCAACTTGTCCACATAAGATCGGATCATGGTAAAGAATTTGGAAATTCAAGGTTTATGAATTATTGCAACGAGCATGGTTTAAGTCACAATTTCTCCGCACCAAGGACACCACAACAAAATGGTGTGGTGGAACGTAAAAATAGAACTTTAGAGGAAATGGTTAGAACCATGTGAATAACTAGTGGTCAACCTAGGAACTTTTGGGCTGAAGTCGTTAATTCTGCATGCTATATTGTAAATCGTGTGTTGATTAGACCAATCACTTCTAAAACACCCTATGAACTGTTTAAAGGCATTAAACCTAATATTTCATATTTTCGCGTATTTGGATGTCGATGCTTTATGCATGTAAATGGAAAAAGAAATATAGGTAAATTTGATGAAAGAAGTGATGAGGCAGTATTTCTATAATAAGAGAACTATGTGTGTTAAAGAATCTGTTCACATTATTTTTGATGAAACAAAGTTTATGACAAGTGAACAAGAAACAGGTGATTTTAAGATAGGTCTTGCTAACCTGGAAGATGATGAAAACATACATAAAGAGCAAGAACAAGAAGTAAATGAAGAGCAACAGGTTCAAAATGGTGAACCTAATCAAGAACAGGAACAACAGGAAAATCAGGACTAGCCAGATGTTCCTGATCCAGGTGTTCCCAGAGCAGTACAAAATGAAAGAAATGAAGCTGAGCACAATGAAAATCAAGTCAGTGAACCTGCCTCCACATCAGTCTCCTCAAGAGACTTCGTGCCTAAACCGTGGAAACATCAAAAGTCACATCCACTTGACTTGATCTTGAGTGACTTAAGCAAGGGAATACAAACAAGATCGCAGATGACAAGCTTCTATGCACACTTTGCATTTCTCTCAACATTGGAACCCAAGAATCACGAAGAAGCATTACAAGATTCAGATTGGGTTGTGGCAATGCAAGATGAACTAAACGAATTTGAAAGAAATAAAGTGTGGCACTTGGAACCGAAACCCAAGAATAAAAAGATAATTGGATTAAAATGGGTCTTTAGAAACAAGCTGGATGAGCATGGAACAATAGTAAGGAACAAGGCAAGACTGGTAGTCAAAGGGTACAATCAACAGGAAGGTATTGACTATACAGAAACATTTGCTCCCGTAGCAAGGTTAGAGGCTATTAGAATTTTAATTTCTTTTGCTGCATTTATGAATTTTAAACTATATCAAATGGATGTGAAATGTGCTTTCTTAAATGGCTTTCTAGAAGAAGAAGTCTTTGTGGAACAACCACCAGGCTTCGAAAATCCATCCTCTCTAGATCATGTTTATAAGCTTGATAAAGCTCTTTATGGGCTAAAACAAGCTCCTAGGCAATGGTATGAGAGATTATCTAAATTTTTGATTGAAAACAAATTTATAAGAGGTAAAATTGACAAGACCTTATTATTTAAGAATAGAGGTTCGGATATTTTAGTTGTTCAAATATATGTTGATGACATTATCTTTGGAGCCACCAATGAACTATTGTGTAAAGAATTTGCTCACCTAATGAGTGATGAATTTGAAATGAGCATGATGAGAAAATTAAATTTCTTCCTTGGTTTGCAAATTAAACAAACGGCTAACGGTATCTTCATCCATCAACAAAAATATATAAAAGAACTTCTAAAGAAATATGGTCTAGATAACGCTAAAACAAACCATACACCTATGGCCACTAACATTAGATTAGATGAAGATGCGAATGGTACAAGTGTCGATCAAACCATGTATAGAGGCATGATAGGATCTTTACTATATCTAACTGCTAGTAGACCCGATATTTTGTTTAGTGTTGGTTTGTGTGCTAGAATTCAATCAAATCCTAAGGAATCATATCATACGGCAGTAAAGAGAATTCTAAGATATTTAAAGGGAACAAATGACTTGTCCCTATTTTATCCAAAGAGTGATGTCTATGACTTGAAAGGTTTCAGTGATGCAGACTATGCAGGAGATCTTGTGAATAGAAAGAGTACTTCAGGAATGGTACAATTTCTTGGCTCATGTTTAGTATCTTGGTGTTCCAAGAAACAAAACACCGTTGCCTTATACACCGCTGAAGCTGAATATGTGGCAGCAGCAGCCTGCTGTTCCCAAATGCTTTGGATAAAACAACAGCTAAGAGATTTTGGTATTAAATTTAAATGTATTCCTATTTATTGTGATAACACTAGTGCCATATGCATATCAAAAGATCCCGTGCATCATTCTAGAGTTAAACATATACATATAAGACATCATTTTCTTGAGGATAATGTGGAACATAAAAATATTATTGTTAAACATGTCAGTATAAATGAGCAAGTTGCAGACATAATGACTAAACCACTTTCAAGGAAACAATTTGAAAAGATGAGGTTGGAGCTAGGTATGATCAAGCTTCACTAAAGTTTAATGCTAGCAAACCTCCTCAAAGCATCGTGAAAATTGGAAGGGTTAGATCAACCACAACAACCATGATTGAGAAATCAATTATTGCGAGATTTGGGTATGCAACTATCTCAAGTATGTGCCATGAATACTTTCTTGATTGCATGCTTAACTGATTAGACCAAGTAGTATAAGTTTACTTTACGTAATTATGTCCTCATATTGAAAACGAAAAAAAAAAGAAAAAACGAGGACATATGTTTTTCTTTAATCTTATTTTCAAAATTTTCTTTATTTTTCTTTTTCCACAAAATTCCAGCATTTTATTTTATCTTATTTGGTGGGTCAACTTACATTAAGTTGAAGAAGGATCATCGGAGTGTTTCGAAATAATCGCTCTAATTCATTGAATATACCCGCGAACCTTTCGTTACACTCGTTATTCACACAAGACAAACTGATCCAAGGAGTAGTACAACCCTTCACATAACCGTCACTTCACACATTTAAAACCCACTCTCTCACGTCCCATCCATCACTCACACTACCCATAACCCCCTAAAACTAGTACTACTCCTCATTACTCTAAACCGTCTACCCATTTCAAATTCTATCTCTCTCTCTCTCTCTTAATCCCTCATCTTCATCCATCTTGCAACCATGAAAAGTCCCAAATATTCATCATCTAACAAGAACTTCCAAGGCAAAACGCCTAAGTTTGTTCAACCAGAACCACTCCAAATCATCCATCCCTCACCTTCACACGACATTCCACAATTATCATCACAAAAACCCAAATCAACCAAACCCATGCATGGCGGTACTAAAAGAACCTTTTCTAACCCTAAGGGGAGCTCGTCATCCAAGCCGAAAAAAAGGATCAAGCAGGTGGATCCAAACAGTGTTGAGGAGTTAAATAAGGAGATGTCTGTGGGTTTTGGTCTAGAAAAATATTGGTATGATTCTAATCCTTTCCCTCAATTACATGCAATTCTAAGTAATCAGGGTTGGGAGGAATTAATGTGTAATTTTTCTTGCAATTCGATTTATCCACACCTTATGCGAGAATTTATTCAAAATTTTTCGATTGATAATGGGGTATGCTCAAGCACAGTTAAGGATATTAAAATCAAGTTCAATAGCTTGATGTTAGGGGAATGGTTTGGGGTTCCTGCTGTTGGGTTTGACACTTACTATGTGGGCTCAAAATTGTCTTTTCTAGTATAAATGAAAAAACCGTTCTTAAATTTTTAGGTATTAATGAGAAAAAACGCTTTAGCCACAACTCCTTGTCTCCCCTCCACAAACTCTTATACAACATTGCCAGGAGATTTATCTTACCACGCAATTCTAAGCGTAGTGAGGTAAACCTTCGTGACGCTACCCTCATTTACTGTTTGGCTAACCACATCAAAATCAATTTTCCGTCTTTGATGATGTCTCATTTAGCTGACTATATTGAAAAGAACAGCATGGTAGGTTATGGAGGCTTGTTAACACATAGTTTTAAGAAGTTTGGGGTACCTCTGGATGGCTTGGAATTCCCAATGGTGCTAATAACAAAATCGGTGCGAAGTGTCTCAACAACTTGCACCTTAAATTGAATGAGAAGGGGATTCTAGAGGATGCCATAGAGGAGGTGGAGGAAGTGAGTTCTGATGATGAAAAGGAAGGAGAAGATAAGAAAGAGGAAGAAAAGGAAGAGGGAGAAAAGAAGTGGAAGGAGAGGAGAGGAAAGAAAGAAAGAAAGAGGATCAGGAAGCTGTTCCCTCTGCCAGTACTGAAAAGGCAGAGGTGAATAAGGACGAAGAGAAAGTTTATACTGAGGGGGAAGTTTCAAAAGAAGATGACAAGGGTGAACTTGAGGAAGAGGCTTCCAGTGATAGTTCAGAAGAGGAGGAAGTGGCAAAACCAAATCATGAGGAGCCTGTGCTGACTCCTAGGAAGAGTCGCAGGCTAGCCTCAAAACGCCATGCTAGTTTGGATGACAATGCTACCTCTAAGCCCTCAAACGAGCCTATCAATGTCCCTGCCTCACCAAAACCAGTATCACCACCACCATCACCCATACCCACTACACCACCACCTTTCACCTCACCAGTATCACCTCCACACACTACCACTAGTTTTGATACTAATCCCTCTGTTCCTTCTGTTACCCTAGATCTTATTCTCTCCAAGTTTATTGACTTTCAGAGTCAGCTCTACGCCTTTTAGGATGAAATTCGTGTCTCACTCGCATCCATTACTGATCAGCTGTCCCAGATGGAGTCTCGTCTTGGTGCCAAGCTTGACACAGTGGAAGTGCAGACAGAGTTCGTTGATGAGGAGACTGCCACTTGATCCCTTCTTCTGCTCAATTAATCATTTTATGTAGTTTGTTGGCCACACTGTCTGTTTTCAAACAATATTTTCTTTTTTTGTCTTGAGTACCAGCTGGGGTACATCAAGTTGTAGATTTTTGTTCAAAAACTTATGCTACTACTTCTTTTCATCTACTATTTCATATGGTCTATGATGCATATAAGCTGCATATCTTGATTATGTTCTGGTATTTGCTAAGTTATTTGCTGCTTACTTTCTTAATTTCACTAACATAACGCTTGCCTTAGTGCTGTAGGTTGATACATCCAATACTTTTTGATTGATGTCAAAAGGGGGAAGAAAGCAACAAACTTAAAGAACTTGTGATGCCTTTGCTTTGCTCTGTGATATATGTTTTATATGTTGTGATATATGTTTTATATGTGATGCTGATGCCTATATGTGATGCCTCTCATGTGCTCTAATTTTAAATACGATAGATTTTATATGTGATAGTTATATACTTGTTACTGTCTCTTTATTTTGTTTTGTTTCATTTTGAAAATTACTAAACTTTGAAAATTCTTGATAATTCACATAAGTATAGAATTGATACTTAAGTTATTATGTTTATTATTTTTTAAAATAAGTGTAGAGTAAACTGGATTAATGAAATCTTGGTAAATTATTTGATTTGCTAAAGTCTATTTAGAGTTGCTTTAATCTCTAGCATGCTCTATTCTATTTATTTTACTCTATTCTTAATTAAGTTTGTTTATAAAGTTTGCCATCATCAAAAAGGGGGAATTTGTTGGCCCAATTGAGTTTTGATGATGACTTAACATTTATAAACAAAAAAAGCTTTAGAGATTGCTTTGTAGGTCAAATATCCGATTTGTCAAAATCGTGGATGGTACCTAAGAGACTTGCTTAAAGAATAATGTACGAGTCAAAGTCAATGTCAAAGTCAAAGTTAAAGAGTCAATTTTGAAGGTCAAACGATCGAACTAACTATTTCAGTTCAGAGATTGATGAAATTGAAGTAAGATCAGATGGAGAGAACGTAGTGTTCCTAACGCAGCAAGTCAGATAATAGAGTCAACTAAAAATAGGAAAATAAGTTTTCTTTTATTTAGTTGGTTTGTACGGATAAAATTAGAGTTTGCATAAGGATTTTTAATTGGCGAAAAAATAACTAACTTTAGAGTTAAAAATTAAATAACCTAATTGATCTCCACTAAAATAGGGATTTACTAAAAATAGATTTAAAATTTACTAAGTGTGTCGTGGGTATTGGAATAACTTCCAAGTCCTTTGCCCACCATCCCACATCGTTAGATAATGGGATTAAGGTGGAGTTACATGACTCTATCATATATAAGGCATTATTTAGTAACCGGAAAAGAGTCGAGTGCCCTAATCAAGAAATCAAGAGAGATCAATTCAAGAAGAGGAAAATATAGTTTTGCTTTCATTCACCAATTAATTCCTAATTATTTTCCTTGTGCTTTCTTTGGTTTAATCCAATTTAGAGAAATATTTTTGTAAGGGTTTTTGAGTGTGTAAATTAGACTTGGGGAAGTCTAAGGGGAATCGTGAACAAGATTTTGTAAGAGAGAAGAGAACGAAGAGAAGTGGCCTAGAAGAGAAATAGAAGAAGTTGTTTTATGTAATTGAGTTGTAATTACCTAAAACATAAGAAGAGAAATTAAAATCCGGAGTGGTCGTGGTTTTCTTTCTATTAGGCCTAGAAAGTTTTCACGTAAAAATCTTGTCTTCTTTTTATATTCTTGCATTTGCTTTAGTATTTTGTTAGATTTAATTTCCGCAAAAAACAGGGCATAAATACTCATTAAAGCAATACAACAATTCACCCCCCCTCTTATTGCATTCATATTCTCTAAGCGGTTCTACAATTATTACTACTTTTTTAATTATTACAAATTCATAATGATAATATGTAAATTTTTTTGATTATTTTTTAGGAAAAATTAAAATAATAATCCGACCTTTTGTTCATCCACTGTGAATAATCCAACCTTTTGATTATTTTCTAATAATCCAACGTTTGTCATTAGTTCGTTGTGAATAATCTAACCTTTATTTTAATTTGCTAGCAACATACCCTATTATTACCCATTATTAGTAATAAGGTACGTTGTAGGCAAATTTATCATAAAGGTTGGATTATTAGAAAATAATCAAAAGGTGGGATTGTTCATAGCAGATGAGTGAAAGGTTGAATTATTAATGTTAATTTTTCCTATTTTTTATTATTCTTTTATTTGATAATTAAGTGAGCCATTATATTTTTATAAAAGGGAAATTCCACATGGTAGCGTCGAGTTTTAATGAAACGCCAGTGGTAGCACTTTTTTAAGAAAATTCCACGTGGTAGCATCCAACTTTAGCATTAATGTTTTCCATAGCTTTAAAACCCAAAAAACGTTTGTGTACCGTTAGAAATACTACAAATCAGTCCCCCTTATTCAAACTAAGATATTAGAATTCAGAACACCATTTCAATGAAAACTCACTGACTTTGAAGAAACACCCACCCTTCTCCTTCCATTTCGCCCCTTCTCCTTCCATTTTCGCCCCTTCTCCTTCTCCTGCAAGCATCTCCTTCGAAGAAACTGATCAGGTATGTTGCTATTACCTTTTTGTTTTGTAAAGTAGCGAAATTTAGGGCTCTTGTTCTTCGAAATTTTAGGGTTCTTCGAAATTTTAGGGTTCTTCGAAAATTTAGGGCTTTTGTTTGAAAATTAGGGTTCTTGTTCGAAAATTTAGGGATTTTGTTCGAAAATTTATGGATTTTGTTCGAAAATTTAGGGTTCTTGTTCGAAAATTTCGTTCATTTGTTCGAAAATTTAGGGCTTTGCTGTGCTTGTTCGAAAATTGAGGGTTTAGCTGTGCAGATTCGAAAATTTCGTTCATTTGTTCGAAAATTTAGGGCTTTGCTGTGCTTGTTCTTGCTGTGCTGTTTTGCTGTGCTGTTTTTCTTCCCTATTTTCTTACAATTCATATTTTAAAATTGCAGAATGCCTAAACATGTAGTCTTGCGGCTTAAATGGTTGTGTGTTGAAATAGACTTGAATGTAGATGATAAGGATAAAGTAACTTTGTTAGATTTGGTAATGGATTGGGAAGATGAGTGCACTAAAACTAACAAGCTTATACCTAAAAATCCTTCATTTGCGTATGTTTGGAAGATGAATCATGTTAAACTGAATTGTGATCAAGACCTAATGACCATGTTTGAGAGGTTCAATGACAATGAAATCATTTTTATTTGGGTTGGTGCACTTGAAGAGGAAAGTAGTCTAATGAAATCGGTTAAAATTAGGAGACGGGATTTGCAAGAGTCTGAGAACATGTTCCCTCTGAATGACTATAATGAGGTTCAACATGACATTGCTGTTATGAATGCTACACAGGATAAGTGGCATGACATGGAAGTGGAGTCATCTTTAAGAACTTTTGAAAAGACTCCCATTAATGATTCACCATTGCAAACAAGTGAAACCCCTAGCCAACTACCTTTAACTATTTCGTCTAAGTCTTCAAAAGCTTCCACTAAAAAAATTCCACAGACCACTGCAATTAGGAAGGGCATTATGGTGAGAGCAAGTTCACAGTCTTCACAACCCTCACAACCTTCTCTATCTTCTGTTAGTGTTGAAACAAAGCGTAAGAAGAGAAGGGTTGTTATTGAGTGTCAACAAATTGAGGTTGATGGTGGTGAGGGCTGTCCTTCTGATAGTGAAGATGATGATTACAGTCCATCAGAGTCTGACGGTGATGGTGATGATGATGGTAATTGTATTGATGATGAGTTAAGTGATGATGGCAACTTAGATTATGTGGATGATAGTTATGAACCATTTGAGGATCCATTATGGGGTAATAATGTAGTTGAAAATGATAATGAAAGTAACTACATACAAAAGCTTTTTCGAAATGGTGAGATGTATGTGGATAGGGGTTGGGGCAATATTAACCTTGCACCATGGCAGATTTTCACTGATAAGCACCACGTAAGAGAAGTTGTTAGGGATTATGCAATACAATGTGGGTTTGAATTCTTGGTGGAGAGGGCAAACAACAAAGTATACACTGTAGCTTGTTTGGATGCGGGTTGTGGATGGAGACTTCATGCGAGTAGATTACCGGATGGCACTACATGGGCTATTAAAAAGATTGAGAATCCTGAACATAACTGTAGAG
Organism: Amaranthus cruentus; assembly: GCA_019425755.1. Taxonomy (NCBI): domain Eukaryota; kingdom Viridiplantae; phylum Streptophyta; class Magnoliopsida; order Caryophyllales; family Amaranthaceae; genus Amaranthus; species Amaranthus cruentus. Next base: position 6,085,085 of record CM033464.1, read on the forward strand.
CCTTAGAAACACATAATAGCCTTGTCACGATAAAATGGGCAGCTAGTAAGCTAATGGATGACATTAGAGCAAACAATGACATCTCTGGGAGGACTTTAAATGAACTATTGGAGTCTAGGTTTTGGGGTGAGTTTGAAGACTAGTACATTGTATAAAATGAGGACTTTGGCATTGAAAGAGATTAACGGAGGGCATGATGAAAGTTATGGCTTCTTACCTGGTTATGCAGAGATGGTGAAGCAAACTAATCAGGGCTCTGTTGCTATTTGTGCATGGGAACCAGTAGACTCCATTGAAAGACCATTGACATTCACTAGCATTTTCATTTCTTTTGGAGCTACAATTACTGGATTAGTCAAGGGTTGTAGAGGTCTAATTGGGGTTGATGGTGCACATCTCAAGGGTCAATATGGAGGCACACTTCTTTCAGCTATTGCTCTGGATGGTAATTATCAACTATTTCCTATTGCTTGGGCTATTGTTTCTGGTGAAGACCAAGAAACATGGAAATTTTTTGTGTGGCACTTAAAGAACATACTCAAGGACAGTGGTAGAGGTGATGATTGGACCATCATATCTGATAGACAGAAGGTTAGTTACTCATTTATAATCTTAGAACATGCTTGTAAATGTTATTTTGCTTATAAATTACTTGTGCAGGGAATTGAGATAGCCTTGAATGAGCTGTGGCCAACTGCTGGGAGGAGATACTGCTGCAAGCATTTATCTGCAAATTGGAAGAAGAAATATCCTGGCCCCTTGATGTATGCACTATTTTGGCGGGCTGCAAATGCCACTTCTCTATTCAAGTTCAAGAAAGCCATGGAAGCTATTGACGAGGCGAACCCTACTGCAAGGCAGTGGCTTGCAGATATTGGAGATCAATCAAGATGGACAAAGTATGCATTTGACCCTAACGTTTGTTGTGATGAAAACAAAACAAACTTTGTTGAGAGCTTCAATGCAACTCTAGGGGTTGATAGGTGCAAGCCTGTTTTAACACTACTTGAGGGTAATCTATGCTTTAAAATATTTGTTTTAAACCTTAAATTTCTTGTTTTGTAACTTGAAATCTGTGAAGTTGAATAAGTTACATTTGTGTGATAGGTATAAGGAGGGTAACTATGGTAAGAATGGCGACAAGAAAGGAGAAAAGTGAGAATTGGATAGACACTGATTTCTGTCCTAATATAGTGAAGAGAGTGAAATCCCTGATTTCAGACTCAAGAACATGTAAGGCTTTCAATTCTGGAGATGGATTTTATGAGATTAAAGATGGTAAGTCCACCTTGTCTGTGAGTTTAAATGACAGAACATGTATGTGCAACGCATGACAACTCACTGGGATTCCTTGCAAGCATGCTGTGAGGGCCATTTTACATTCAAGCCAAGATCCCATAAGGTTTTGCAATGATTGGTATAGTTGCAAAATGTACAAGCAAGCATATGTAAGCACTATTAGATCTATTCCAGACCCTGAGCATTGGCCAGAAATGCAATTTCCACTAATTAAGCCACCGGTGATGAAGAGAGCTATTGGAAGACCTGCAAAGAATAGAAAGAGGGACGCAGACGAGGAGAGAAAGGGGAAAAGGTCTAAGACTGTGAAGTGTAGTAGATGCAAGGAGTTTGGACACAATGTAAAGACTTGTAAGGGTGGGTTGACAGCCAAGCAAAAGAAGGGTAAAAGGACGACTTCTACACCGTCATCTTGAAAAGCATCCGTATTATAGTTATGTAAATATGTCTAAGTGCTAGAAACGCAACTTTAATTATGATAATAGTTGCTTTTGTACTAGTACTTGAAAGGCACTTTTTGAAACTTTATAGTGCTACTTTGGCAAAAATGTATTAGTGCTTGGAAGCACCTTTTGATCGGGAAGATATACATCTTAGATTTACTTTTTGAAGTAGCGATATTAATGTCGAAAAAATGAAAATACATCGTATCATTTTTAAACAATTTATATTAATGTCGTTAAATAAATTATGTCATTTTTGAATGGAAAAAAAAATTTACAATATTTATAGTCAATAATAAATTAAACGGTGAATTAAACGTTAAATTGGTGAATTAAATATTAAAATGGGGAATTAAACAAAAGTTGGATGCTACCATGTGGAAAAAAACATTAAATATGATAAACTTAACGGTTTCTAACGGTACACAAACGTTTTTTGGGTTTTAAAGCTATGGAAAACATTAATGCTAAAGTTGGATGCTACCATGTGGAATTTTCTTAAAAAAGTGCTACCACTGGCGTTTCATTAAAACTCGACGCTACCATGTGGAATTTCCCTTTATAAAAAATTTAAATTTATTATAAAATTTTATTTATAGTACTATAATTTCATAATAATGAAATGTAATTGCACAATTATTGAAAAATTTATGTTTAAAAAAAGTTTACTCTACAAATTTCACGTAATGCACGGGATTTATACCAGTAATGATATAAAAACACAAATTGAAAACCACCAAAAATTTTAGTGATGGAACTCTAGTCGTAATAGTAGTGCACCAATCAAGCATCTCAACATTAGTACAACACACTTGTATATACATACCATAACCGTACAATGATGACTCGTCTAAGTGATCCTATAAAATGAACATCAACTTCTTAACCCATTTTTTTTCTTTACACCTAGCCCTTGGGGTTTGTTTGAGAGAAAAGATTTCTCATTAGATTAGTAGTAAGAGATTCACTTTCTTCATCTTTCTCATCATCTCAAATCCCCAATCCTTTGTCTTAAGGATATTTATTTTAAATTAGGGTTAGGAGGGTGAGGAATTTCTCTAGTTTTTTTTTGAACTTTCTTTCAAAGAGAACCCAAAACAAATAACCCCAGAAACTTATTTGTCTCTTGATCTTCCCACCCGCGTCAAATTTTATTATAAATCTAACAATTTTGTATAAATTCTACATACATTTCGTGTTTTTCGATTTTTACTTTTGTAGATTTCTATGTTTGTGTAATAATTGATATACAATTTACATGTAAACGGTGAAGAAAAGAAAAAAAGATAACTTAGGTATACTTTTGATAGTTGTTTGATTTTTCTTATCTGTGTTTTTGTTGCAAATTAAATCGTATTTTTCTGGGGAAATTTTAGTATTTTCGGTTTAGAAAATGGACAAGAAAAGGGTTACTGTTCCCCTTGTTTGTCATGGTCATTCACGCCCCGTGGTGGATCTGTCATATAGTCCAATTACGCCAGATGGGTACTTCCTCATCAGTGCTAGCAAAGGTATAATTTCAATCTTATTGATCAATCATATTTTTATCTGTATTTTTTTAGTTTTGGGAGTGGAAATGTATGAATTTATGCTGAGTTCTGGTTATTTTTAAGCATATTGAATGTAAACTGGATTGAGGTTTTTTTTATTTATTTTTTATTTATTTTTGTTTTGTTTTGTTTTGTTTTGTTTAATTGTGATCATATATTGTACAAGAGTTGACTATTTTCATCTATGTGAGCTTATTTTTGTTATTTGGCTTGTTGTATGGAGTTAAGTTTCATTCTTTTTGTTGTCTACGGTATGAATTATCGTCTGAATAATTTTACTTTGCATATTTTGATGATTGGTGTGGAATTTTCTTGGATTTGGCTAAAATTGTGGGTATGATTTTTCTCATATGTATTTACATTTATTATTTAATTGATTGATACATGCCATCTATTATAGTTTATGCTAAACCATTGTAATGTCATCACACTATATTTTCTGACGTTAGAGTCATTATTGTTGTTGTAGATTCTAAACCAATGCTTAGAAATGGGGAAACTGGAGATTGGATTGGAACTTTTGAGGGTCACAAAGGAGCTGTTTGGAGCTGTTGTTTAGACAGTAATGCTTTAAATGCAGCTACAGCTTCTGCTGATTTCACCGCGTATGCTCACTTATCATTTGCTATATAATGGTTTTAATTTTGTTTGATCATTCATGTGATTACTTGTATTTAAAATAGCCTTCTTGTTTGTGTTCAATGCTGATTGTTATGTGTAGTATTTTTCTCGTACTCTTTTTCATTGTGAAATGACTTTTGTGATATGATACAACTAGGTTTTCGATCATCTTCACTCTTATTATCAAGCGTAGGCAAAAGGAGTTTATCCAATGTAGACAAAAGTTTTCTAACAGTGGAGCTTCGCCTATTGGATGATTTCTTAAATTTGTGTTATAACCTATAATGGATGGGTAGCTTCGATTTTTTGGGCAGCATGATCTTTATAATATTTCACTCAGGTTGCAACGTCCTTTTCCATGTTACTCGTTTTTGGCCATTTAAGTATTGTGGATTGTAATTCTTTTAATTAGTTGGTTACACCTCATCAAACTTATGTTGATATGAAGGGTTCTATAGTGTCATGTGGCTCTGGCCAGATGTTTCAAGCGGGCGTGTGTCTTGGATAAAAGCAAAATGATTTAATTGTGGAGATGCGTTTCAGACAACTATTGTCTTTATGGAGGATCGTGAATGAGAGTTATTAGGAATGGTTGATTTGTATTAGGAGATTGAAAACTATGCCAACAAAGCCTCCTAGTGATATGGAGTTATGGACTTCTATCACATTGATGACCAACTTAGGAGAGAGATTGGTGTTCCAAGGGTTGTGCTAGAATAAAAAATTTTTGAATATGACACGACTATGTAAAGCTCAAGAAAGCGCTTCCTTCAGTTTGACGCTGTACAACATAAACATATACATAAAGAAAACAACTAAGCTTTATTAATATAGTTTTGATAAAAAGTGAGTGCTAGTGGTACTAAGAAACAGTATTAAAGCTGATTGAAATTTGACATTAACATGGAGTGTATTCTAACAAAGATCTATGTAATAGAAAATATAGATATGATCATATGATAGAATTAAGATATGAGTTGGATTATCTATATTCTGATACACTTCCTTTGGTTTATGATATATGGAATACTTCCAACATCAGTCATCACCCTAAAAACAGAATTATACACCACATTACTATGTTACCTTTTTCTCACTCATCTTCTCCTTTTGCTTATAATCACTAAGATTACTTTTCTTTCTCTTTTTCCCTAATATTTTCCCGCCTTGGCATTTTGTCTCCCCCTCAAGCAAATATTTTTAAGTAAATAAGTCTGTAGCGATGGAAGAATGATGACTAAAAATGTAATTAATTGCAGAATAAGATAGACAATACAATCTTGGTATGCCAGCTTATAGGAAAGAAGTTTACAGAACGTATAAGTATGAAAGCTGGAAAGAAGTGAATACAAAGATGCATGGAAGAATGATCAAATCAAGATGACTTGTATAATACCAACAACCCCCTTCAACACTTTCAAAACAAGACTATCACCCAAATATTGTTGTGGTGATCACTTTTTCATTGTTTTTGAGTAGGAAGAATCTTCTATTGCGTCATAATTCTGAAGAATGATGAGATTGAGACTTGATAGTTATTGCCTCCAATAAATCATCTTCACTTTGTGTATAAGTTAGCTCAAAAACTTAATTGGTTGGGAGAACTTGGAGTTAGTGTGTTATAAGCATTAGCTAATCGAAGAATGCAATGGATTTCTTGGTTGATTAAGTTTATTAAGAGGAGCAGTATGGTACGGTACAAAGTGGGCAAGTAGAGGAGCTTATAGATGGAAACAAACTTGATCACTACTAAAATCATTAGATATTTGTTTAGGCACCAAACTTTCATGGGTTTGTGATGGATTATATTTACAAACCCATACCTATATTAAGGATGTTAGGATCGAGATTTTATCTAGGATCGTTAAGGGGGTTGGATAGAAATCGGTAGAATTATATCGTCGTATCGCGTGATCCTATAAATATGCATTAATATGCTTTGGATAACTAATTATAATTATATTTTTTAAAGTGTTAAAGGTGTAAATAAAAACTAATTTGACTTCATCTATTGTTTTGAAAAATAATACTTTTGATATTCATTTTAAATATGAATCAAGAAAAACTTAAATCTATAGTCGTATTGTTATAATTATTTTTGATATATTTATTGAAAAGTGAATCTAGATTATATTAAAAAAATTTGCTATTAAAAATACTCTTGTAGGATCAGAATGTTTGCTCGTAGGATTGTAGAATCGTTTTATGACCTACCACTTAGATTCTTGAGCCGAGTAGTATTGCACAATTCTACCAACATTAAGATCCTACTTACGATATGAATCGGTCGCCAATTTTTGAATCATAGAATCGTAAAATCGGAGCTCTGGGTTCGAGATACTAATAACTATGCCCCATATATTTTGTTCGGTTTCTAAACTATTTGAATTACAAAACAATATTTTTCTCTCTCCTGAATCTTTTCCAACCAATAATGCTTTTCCCCTCTCTTATTTATCACCTTTTCCTCTTCCTTTTCACCCCCATAAGAAATCTATGAAGCTTGATCACTCCCTCATGTACATCTCTTCTTATGCTTGTTCTACTTTCATCTGTATGGTTTTTGAAATCATCATTTGAAATCATTATCAACTTTGTGCAAGGTAAAAGTTTTGATAGCCCGTTATGACCAATGAAAATTCCTTATTGAAATGTTAATAGAAAAAATTATTCTTTAAGATCTAGCCATAATCTATTGATCTATATGTTTTTTGATTATTCAAAGTCTTTGTTCTTTCAAAATTTTTTTGTTTTGAAGGCTCTTATAACTTCGGCAATGAAGTGTTGATAATTTTTCAATGGGGTGGTTTAGTCGAGGGTTGATGATTACAAAGCTTTAGTGTGTTGAGTTGTGAAACTTGTGATGATATATCTGTGTTGTGTTGGTTTGGGTGAGACTTAGTCTTAGGAAGTGGAAGTTGCTCTTGCTATAATATGTACGGAATTGGAATATTGAATATTTTTGTTAAAGTTCTCTCTCTCCTTTATTTGGTTGATGACTTGATTCCATGGATGGGGTTTAAAGCTCTCCTTCTTCGGTATGAGAATTTGTTTACTTTTTATGCATAATTGATTTGATACCAAAAAAGCCTGAACTAAATACCCTATTACTGTTAATAGCTTTGATTAGCTCCTAAGAATACATCTCAATGGAATAAAGTTAGATTATAATAGCGTGAGAAAAAATTAAGACCAAAGAATTGGCAATTTTAATATAATTTTTATTTTTTATTTTTTAATTTTTTTTTTCCGATTTGCCCAAGGGGTTTCTTCGCACGATTGTTCTCTATGAAGGAAAAATTCTCATTTAATTTCTTTTGAATCTTTAGTAAATCAACTTGAAATCTTGTAATAGGATATGGACATTCAAAATAACCAAACTCAACAACAACAAAGGGATATTTTCCACAACAGGTGTATCTTGAAGATTAGGACATGCAAAATAAAAAATGAATATCCTAGGTTTAGTTTTTTATTTGAGGTTCTTTCTCATACAGCAACAATCTGAGCATGTGATTTACTCACCTTTAGCTTCTTCTCCAAAGTTGAGCTCACCATGGATGAAGCTCAAATTCTTCCCAAGTGTAGCAAACATTTTTCTTGCCATGTTGTATTTGTGCCATACAAAGTACCTACACGAATTTCAAAATTTTATGAGAACGACAGTGCCAATTTTGGGCAACTTGTCATTAGAATTCTACGAGGCAATTAATTGAGACTTGGATACTAGTTTGATACTTAAATGTATGTCCATGCTTCATATTCGAGTATTTTCAGATAATCAAGCATATGTTTTTGGCTCAAATTGAATCGCTAAGTATCACTAGCTATGGGGCTATGTGAGAGTATCTGGTGCATGGTGCGTGAATATGAAGTACAAAGAGTTGAGTGCTCTTGGGTATATTATGTCAAGAATTAGCCCCAACCAATATGACATGGGATTTTCCCCTTGTGGGAGGGCTCTATTACCAATATATGCTTAAAGACCAGTTTGGTAGGGAACAGATAAAGCTAAGGTAAATGGAATAGCAAGGAGAAGATTTTCACTCAGGAGGACAAAAAAATTATCGGTAAATAAAAAATTTAGGTCTAAATGTTTTGACAATTGCTACCTATTTAATTACTTTTTATATATAAAAATATTATTTTCAAATTTCAAGGATAATGATCGAGGCAATCGCTCAATTCAATTTATGGGTAGCAAACTAACGTTTCCCACGGCCTGTGTCACCTGCATTTGAATTTAGATATAACTTGAGCTCTCCACTTTTTGTCACCAAAGTTTTATCTCATGAGTTTAGAGCGTAGCAAATGCAAGTATTTATCAAATTTTTATCCGAAACTTTGTGAATAAATTATACTTGTTCAAAACTGTTATTACAGATTTTTTTCATGGGTCAGTATTTTTGTATCTATGCTTGGAAAAAGTAACTGTCCATTTATTTTGATTACAGGAAAGTATGGGATGCCATAACTGGAGATGTGAAGTATTCGTTTGATCACAAGCACATTGTTAGGTCTTGTGCTTACTCTGAGGTTGATGCTTAAAACATTTTCTGTATATTAGTTATTATTTATTAATCATGAGATATTGACAGCCTTGATATGTGAATAATTATACACCTATGACTATGATTGTTTTGATACAGAACACTCACTTTCTTTTGACCGGTGGGATGGAAAAAATCCTTCGTATTTATGATTTAAATCGTCCAGATGCTCCTCCTCGAGAAGTGGACAAGGCTCCTGGCTCAGTCAGGACTGCTGCATGGCTTCATAGTGATCAGACTATATTGAGCTCATGCACTGACATCGGTGGAGTTAGGTATGTTTTTTTGAGCTATTTTAATTCAAATTATAATGCTTTATAAATTATTCAAGATACTTATAGATGTTAGGGTCATATGTTTTTGCATTTATTGCCTTTTTGGTTTGAGATTGAAGTGTCAGTTTCCTCCTGAACTTGTTAATGGACGAGTAGCAAGCAAGGGTTGCAGAGGTTGCTTAGTTTCCCCATTTTGGGTTTTGTTTCCCCATGGTGTTTTTTAAGAGGAGGGATTGGATATGACAGGATAGGTATACAGTGAATAGGGAGGATGGCTATTGTCCGTTGTCGGTTGGGGGCATCTTGATGTTATTTCATGGATTACTTAGAAGTTGTGCTTCTAAGTAAGGGCTTAGGAATATTGCATTCCACATAGGGATTTGGAGAGGTAAGTTCGACATTGTGCTTACTTCTGCGGTACGGGTTAGGTAATAGTTTTAGCTGTTATTCTCAAGTGCTTTAGTATTGTACTTTAAGATGTTAGTCAAGACCCTCTTATTGGAAACCTCATTACGTAGTTTAGTTCATATTTTTTTTTAAAAAAATTTCTTTCTTATTTGGATATGGCTAATGAAATACTTGCTCAGGTTGGAATTAGTGGCTACACATAGTAACTAGTAAACGACTTTTCTACTTTGCATTTAAAAATCATTTGTTTTATGTTAATAGTGGATAGGGTTATGAGTATTAACCGGATTACATAGATTTTCACTTTTTCTACGTTCTATCTTTTTTGGTAACCATCATATTGACGAAGTTTCAGTTTGCCCCATGTTCTGTAACTTCTTCTGGTAATTTTCAGATTATGGGATGTGAGAACTGGTGAGATTGTTAGAACTCTTGAAACAAAGTCCCCTGTTACTTGCACTGAAGTGAGTCAAGATGGCCGCTATATAACAACTTGTGATGGTTCCAGTGTAAAGTTTTGGGATGCCAATTAGTAAGGATTTCATCTATTTTGTTTGTATTTCGTTCTTCTCATGTGTATGTTGTTAAAAGTATTTCCCTTTTTCTTCCAGCTTTGGATTGGTCAAGAGCCATGATATGCCATGTCTTGTTGAATCAGCCTCATTAGAGCCCAAGTATGGAAATAAATTCGTTGCTGGAGGGGAAGATATGTGGGTCCGGTTGTTTGATTTTCATACTGGTGAAGAGATAGGTATTGTGCTTTGAGTCCTTACAATTCTATTTTAAAGAACAAAAAATTCTTGGCTCCTTTTAGAATGAACATGTTATTCCATTCTTTATCTGTTTAGATTTTAATCTTTTATACTATACCTCTGTTTTTCTTTGAATAGAAAAGTGATCCATTTTCCGCAAAGAAAGTTAAACATATTGTTTAGCATTATTAGCCAAGTTTGTGTTCATGTTCAAGCAACCATAGGTGAGTTGAACGAACGGAAACAATTCCAGATTCGATATTGTTTTAATTCCCTAATCGATTCCCGTAGTTCTTTGTGTACCTGAGTTGCGCTCTTTGGATCCTTCTTGAATCGGAGCAGAGTTTTTGTTAATGAAGTATTCGTTGTTTATACAATTTCAATCAGCGGCAGGGTACTTTAGCGCCTATGGGTTATGTGACTCATGCAAATGTTAATTTAATGTTTAAGAGGTGGATACTAAATGATGCTTGGTTTAATGCAGCTTGCAATAAGGGTCATCATGGTCCTGTTCACTGCGTGCGATTCTCTCCGGGCGGTGAATCTTATGCTTCTGGATCTGAGGATGGAACCATCAGGATATGGCAGACTGGTCCATTGACACCTGAAGAAAATGAGACGGCTACAACAACCGGAAAAGTAAAAGCTGCTGGTGCACATGAAGTTTCGCAGAAGATGGAAGGCTTTCACATTACAGACGAAGGAAAGGGGAAGGAAGATGGAGTAACAAGTGCATGAGACTTTCACAATGACGATCTCTCCAAAAATGCATTAAAAAACTTATCGAGACGTTGTGTACAATTTCATGTCCTATGAATTATGATGTCTAAGTTATTCTGTTTTTGTGGTTCCCTTTAATACTGAGTACTGACTGGTGTATCTTCATCTTGACTAATAAAAATTGATGTTTGACTTTCAATACGACTAATTTTACTTGCATTATGAATTCATACTTTCTCTCATAAATGATTTGATTTAGTGACAGGTCTAGGGTTTTGAGTTTCAGGGAGCACTAATTAATGGACGAAAATTCGGTAGAGTTTTATTTTGTAAAATTAGTTATTTTATTTTTAGTTGCTAAAATAAATAAATAAGACAAAATTACTAAAATAAGGGAATATTTATCATCAAAAGGTTTGATGACCTGCTAAATGACAATTGACCCTGCTAAATGACATTTGACTTTTAATTAAATTTATTAATCTAATCTAATTACCCAATTACCCCAAATAAATCCTTCCTCAACCTCTCTCTAACTCTCTCCAATTAACACCTTCAACTTCACCACCACTACCACTACTACTACCATTACCACTACCACCACCATCAATACCACTTCCCCATTTTTCCAATCACAATTATTATCTTCTTAACATTATTTCTCATGATTATCCCAATTTACAGTTATAACATACCTTAAATTCTCTCCCAATACCTAGATCTGTCAATTTCATTCCCCTCATGAAATCTTGTAGAATCTCCAATGAGAGAAGATAATCCTCGCCTGAGTCCGGTTTGAACATCACACGGGCATTAATCGATAGGCATGAATTTATCGTTACTACTTGAATGCTGCTAGCTTCAGGGGTAGTTTCGAAACTTGAAGCGGACGAAGGTGGTTCTGAAAGCCGATAAGATTGTGAAAGATAAAAGATATGCAATCTATTCTACTTTGGATGGACAACCATGTGCAGACCATGACAGGACTTCAAGAGAAGGGGTCCAACCTCAAGAAATTAATAAAATTCAGTAACTATACCAAATCATCCTATCAAATCCTAGATATTGACAAGTAATTTAGCAAAAAGCATACAATGTGCAATCTACTTAATCCAACAAAATGATCAAATCACAAACAGTTCGTTGATTTATCCGGTCAAATTGATGAATTTTAATAATAATAAATTCCATCTTACACCATTTCTGCAAAATTGAGTGTTTTAGAAGGTAGGGATTGCATTGAGACTTGAAACCGTATATAGGCAAACAAATGCATGGGGATTATTGAAACAACAATAACTCAAATAGTATTTGATAAAAAAAAAACCATTGTTATTTATGGGGTTTCTAGTGTTCTTTTATGTAAGGAGATTTTTGGTGAAGAGGGTTAGAGAAGGAGCTTTAATGATGGTGATGGTGGTGGTTGTGGGGTGGGGAAAGAGTGGTGATTGGAGAGGGTTAGAGAGAGATTGGGGAAGAAGGGTTTATTTGGGGGTAAATTGGTAATTAGATTAGATTAATAAATTTAATTGTAAGTCAAAGGTCATCTAGCATGGTCAACGGTTATGTAGCTAGACATTTGGTCAAGTGACTGTATCAATGTCGTGTTTGGTAATTTGAAGGTTGTTGTTTGTAAAAAAAAACTTCGAGAGTGTTTATTCTAAAATACCTAAACTTCAAAGCTGTTGTTGGTAATTGATCCTTAAAAAAATGAGATAAAATAAATAAGACAAAATTACTAAAATGAGGGAGTATTTATCATCAAAAGACTTCACTATTTATTTTACACTTTTACTCTTACTAAAAGAAAAGTATACTTCGAATTTCAAAAAAACAACTAGGAGCACGTGACCGCGTGTGCTCCAACATAGCTCTGCGAGATTGGTTTAGTGTTCTTGAACCCATAAGAACAAGAGGGATGAGCTTAAGAGCGTATGAATTCAGCAGGAGGTTAGGGTTTTTCTAAAATGGAAGGGAAAGGTAAGTTTGGATGGGTGGGTAAATTTAGATAAATGGTTTGAATTAAGATTGGGTGGGATTAATAAGGGTTGATTAGTTGGGCTTAATGAGAGGATATGTGTAATATTAAAATGTGAGTAAGGGTAATATGGTAATAATGACATACCATAAATAGAAATGGGACTCATAAGGCGATTTAACCCTATTTGAAAATGGGATTAATAGGTTGAATAGGAGGGAGTATTATCTTTAAGTTTAGGCCTATGTGAATTATAACCTTTTATGTTTTATTTTTAGGAATCACATTCTTGGGTGTGGAATTCAGGAGATGGTATAAGAAGATGTTCATCCTTTTGACTCCCCTCAATGTGGCCTATGTGATTAGCCCTCCGAAACAAGAATAGAAGGAAAATGAAACCTTAAAGGAGGCAAGGAAGCGAAACAAGTGGGAGAATGATGTTTTCATATGTAGAGGACACATCCTCAACGGTACGTGCGATTTCCTTTTCGAAAATTTTTATTTTCATGAATCCGCTAAGATACTATGGGATAGTTTAGAAGATAAATATATGTCGAAAGATGCAAGTTCTAAATAGTTTTTAGTAAGTAACTTTAATAACTATAAAATGTTGGACAACCGTCCGGTGATGAATTAATTTCATGAATTACAACGGATGTATAATAACATGAAAGTGCATAACAAAACCATGGATGAAATTTACATAGTTTCAAGTATCAGAAAAGTTGCCAAATACTTGAAGGGATGTAAGACACACCCTCAAACATAAGAAGGAAGAGATTACTCTTATGAAACTCGCTCAACATCTTCAAGTTGAAGCAAGTTTAAGAGAACTTGAAAGTTCAAAGGGGGATAATCCCAATCTATCAACCGTCAACATGGTGATAGATGATGAAAAGACTTCTACTAGTGGAGACAAGAGGAAGAAACCACAATTTCCAAGGGAAAAGGCAAGAAAAAAGTCAATGAAAATGCTTGTTGAGAATGTGGTAAACCCGGACATTGCAAGAAAACATGCTTTGTGTTTGAAACCAAACTCAAGAAGATGAAGGGTGGTGCTTCTACATGCAACAACCCTCCTACTAAAGGTAATCTTGCAATTTTGGATGAAAATTCTGGTTTGAATTTATCTTTCATGGATTCTAATGTGAATATTGTGCAGAATGATGACATGTCTTGGTGGATCGATTCGGGGGCTGCAAGATATGTGTGCAAGAGTAAACATTGGTTCAAAACATTAAACAATGTTGTGGATGGAGAGTATCTCTACATGGGAGATAATTCATCAATTAAAGTCCATGGCAAAGGACAAGTGAAACTCTTGTTTGCATTGGGAAATACTTTAGTCCTTAGGGATGTATACTTTATTCCCGATATTAGTAGGAATCTTCTTTTCGGTCCTACCTTGAATCGATTAAGATATAAACTAGTATTTGAAGTCGATAGATTTATAATAACTATGTGTAACTTGTTTATAGGTCGTGCATACTTATGTTCTAATTTGTTTAAACTATGTTTAAGTTGTAATTATAAAGACATGATATGTAATATTAATTTGCATAATGATTTACATTATCAATGGCATCTTAGATTGGCACGTGTTAACTTTGGTAAAGTTTCTTTTATGTCTAAGCATGATTTGATATCTTTATGTGAACAAAAATCTGTAAATTGCAAAATGTGCATGCTTAACAAGATCACAAGAACACCTTTCATAAGTATTGGAAGAAAATCTGAAATTTTAGAACTAGTACATAGTGATCTTTGTGACTTTCATAATACACCATCATTAGGCAATAAAAGATATGTTGTTACTTTTATTGATGATTACTCAAGATTTTGTTATGTTTAGCTTTTGCATTCAAAAGATTAGACACTTAAGTTTTTCAAAATTTACAAGAATGAAGTTGAACTTCAAGTTAATGGTAAACTTAAGAAGTTAAGAACCGACAAAGGAGGAGAATACTACAATCCTCACTATTTCCAATCAATGGGTATTATACATGAAACAACCGCCGGTTATGCACCACAATCTAATGGTGTGGCAGAAAGGAAGAACCGAACTCTTCAAGAAATAGTTAGTTCCATGTTGTCATACTCTAATTTGAGTGATGGATTTTTGGGTGAAGTAATGTTGGCCTCATGTCACATTCTAAACCGGGTTCCATCAACAAGGAAACGCCTTATGAATTATGGTACAAAGAGAAACAAAACTTAAGTTATCTTAAGGTTTGGGGATGTCGGGCTATCATAAGGGTACCCGAACAAAAGCGAAAGAAACTCGGTGAGCGAGGTCTTGAATGCATATTTACAAGTTATGCAAAACATAAGTTATCTTAAGGTTTGGGGATGTCGGGCTATCATAAGGGTACCCGAACAAAAGCGAAAGAAACTCGGTGAGCGAGGTCTTGAATGCATATTTATAGGTTATGCAAATCAAAGCAAAGCCTATAGGTTCTATGTTATAGAACAAAAGACTTTATTTCGATTCATTCGATAATAAAGTCTAGAGATGTAATATTTGATGAGAATAAATTCTCATCAATTGGTAGACAGAAATCTACAAATAAGTACCGATGATGATGTTGTCGAATTTAAATATATTCAACAAGAAAATCCACAAGAAGACGATGTTGATGAATATCAACAAATTGTCTTGGAAGATGCTCTAATGGATGAAGAATATTTTCCTACAAGGAGTAAAAGACAAAGAAAAGCAAAGACTTTTGGTCCCGATTTTCATGTATATTTAGTAGAAGGTACAAGAAATGATATTTATTCTAGTGTTCCATATTTACTAAATGTGGAAGGAGATCCATTGACGTATAGCGATGTTGTAGCTTCGCAAGATAGTTCCTTTTGGAAGGAAGCGATCAATGATGATATGGATTCCATCATGGGAAATAATACGTGGGTATTAGTTGATTTACCTCTGTCTAGTACACCGATTGTTTGCAAGTGGATCTTTCGAAAAGAAGATGAGAATTGACGGTACTATTAAGTTTAAGGCCTGTTTAGTGGCATAAGGCTTTAGACAACAACCCGATATTGATCACTTTGATACTTTTGCACCAATTGCAAGAACAACCACCATTTGGTCGCTGGTAGTGTTAGCTTCGATTCACAAGTTAGTGACTCATCAAATGGACGTGAAAACTGCAACTTTGTATGGAGAACTAGATGAAGAAATTTATATGAAACAACACAAGGGGTTTGTTTTGAAAGGATATGTAAACAAGGTGTGTAAACTTGTTAAATCATTATACGAACTAAAACAAGCACCAAAGCAATGACATCAAACGTTTGATGAGACAGTTTTGTCCTTTGGATCAAATTTAATCAAGCCAATAAGTGCGTTTATAACAAATTTGATGGGCAAGGCAACGGAGTCATTATATGTATCTACGTTGATGATATGCTCATATTTGGTACTGATTTAGTACGAATTCAAGAGACAAAAGAGTATTTGTCAAGTTCATTCCAAATGAAGGACATTGGGGAAGCCGATGTGATCTTAGGGATAAAGATCATTAGAGATGGCAATGGAATCAAGTTAAGTCAAGGTCATTACATTGAGAAAGTACTTAAAAAATTCAACATGTTCGAGACAACTCCGATCTCAACCCTTATGGATCCACATATCAAACTTCGTATGCATTGACTTGTACGAGACTGGTTATTGCTTTTGCGATGGCAAAGTTAAGTAGGTTTACAAGTAATCCAAGTCCGTATCATTGGACAGCGATACCTGAAGGGTACTATGGAATGTGGTATCACTTATAATGGAGAACCTCCGATTTTAGAAGGATATTCTGATGCAAGTTGGATCAAAAATGAAGAAGATAATTCTTCTGCAAGTGGTTGGGTGTTTGTTTATGCGGGATGAGCCATATATTGATCTTCCAAATAACAAACGTGCATTGCTGATTCCACTATGGCTTCCAAGTTTATATTGCTAGCGTTTACAGGAAAGGAAGTAGAATGGTTACGAAATCACATGTTTGAGATATCGATATTACCAATGCCTATACCACCGGTGGTAATTCATACGAATTGCAGGACGACATTGGCGAAGGCGTAAGGTCAAGTATATGATGATAAATCTTATCATATTGCTCTTAGGCACAACCTAGTGCAAGGATATATTGTTAACGGGGTCATAACTCTTGATTATGTGAACACTAAGTTCTATTTGGCTGATTTTTTCACTAAAGCCATGAGTAGGGATTCCAATGGACAAGCGTCAATTGCAATCGAATTACGTTAACTAAAATTCAATAACAAAGCCTAATTCACTTACGATTATCGTTGTGTTTGAATTCAATGAGGTGAAATTCTTTTTGGATTTTGTAAGAAACAAGTTTTAATGATTCATCGTTGCTTTGGACCGTGAATAGCGAGGTAGTCGTCATTTAAAGTTCTAAAGGTCCTCAGTTGAAGAGCTCATAGTGAAGTATCCATTCGCGGGGATATTTTATACGTCAGGTGAACCTGCCTATATAAGTTAGAAGTTTGGCCGCGTCAAAGAGTCAAGATTAACGTATAGACTATGATAAACTTATGAATAGATATGGACACGACCATTATAATGTATCAAATAAATGACAATGTGTTATTACTTCTATGTGTACTTCATCTTTGAATGGTCAAATGTGTTATATGATTCAAATACGCAGGGATATCATTATATCACGATCGTTTGTCAAGTGTGTTTCACTAGGGATTAATTCAATCCGCAGGACATTAGCATTGATGCATAGAATGTGATTTTGTATCAGTTGTTTGAGAAAGAGAAAGAAAGTCCTAATGGCTCTAAATGGGGGAGGATTGTTGGCATTTAGAGCATGTAGGACATTATCCAAGGCTTAAACACATGTACAAAGGCATGGACAAAGCATAAACGTAACAACCAACCAAAAAGGGTCTTGCTCAGATGCTTGCTCGTTCGAGCACTTCCTTGCTCGCACATGCTCGTGGATCAGGCAGTTTGGTTCATAACCTTTTGTTTGATGTTTTTGATGTTTGCTCGTTCGAACACTTTAGGTGCTCGTTCGAGCACTTTCGAAATATCAAGGAATAAACTTTCTGAACCTGTTTTGTGACCTGCTCATTTGACCACCTATAGACATTGAAATAGTTTATTCGTGAAACTAAGCTATGTTTCATGGTGTAAAGTGATGTTATGAATAGATGTTTTACATCATAAATAACTGATAACCATCAGTTATTGTTAAGATGGTTCCATGTGTCACTTCAACTCTATAAATAAGAGTGAGTGCATGGATATCAAATTATATCTTTGGGAATTCATGTTCTGTCATCTTTCTCCCATTTCTCATGAAACGTAAATGAGCGTATTTACTACTTTATCTTTTTTTCTTATTTCAATCTCTACAAAAACACAAAGTCGTTTAGTTCAATCGATTCGTACTAATCGGTTGATGTGATTGATTGTATCTCTTTGTGAATTTCCGGTCTCAAAACCCAAGTGCCCTTGTGGAGGAAATATCACAAAAGGAAAACTTATAGACGCCTTCAATCTATTTCAAGATTTCTGGTGACGCCTTCGTCGCAAACAATCTTCTCTACAGTGTTCTTTATTTAGTTCGTGACCTTATACAAATGGGGCGCTACAAAGATCATCTTGTATTTGTAGTTTTATTTTACTCATCTTTACTTGTAATAGTTAAGGTATAATTTTCTTCCATTACTTACGACATTAACCTCATCTATATTTGGGTACCCATATTTTTCCATCAGTTAAAGTTGAACTAATTTTGTACATTATTAATATTTAGAATAGGAAATGCCGAATAAAATTGTTATGTTTTCGTGACGCAAAAAAAAAATGAGCGATGCACATTCTACACAATGAATGAGATTGATAATTTTGAATTTTGAGTTGTTTTTTTTTAAAAAGGGAAATTAATGATCTTCGGGTAAAAATAATTTGAAAAATAAGTTTCTTGCAAAATTGTTGTCTAATATGGGCTAAGAAAGTGGGTTTTTAGGTCTTCACTTGAACATGTAACAAGGTTTGAGTATTTCACTCTCCATGCTCACATGTGCTAGTTGTATGTTTTGCTTATATCTTTTTTTGGGATGTCTTTTATGCGCTTCTATCTATATGAGGACTTATGGGCCACAATTTAAACAATTTCCCAACTCTACTCAATGTAGAGCTAGAATACACTGGCTGTTGCTTACTAATGCGAATAGAGTTCGAACTAAAGCATGCCAAGGTCAAAGAGTTTTCGTAATGAGATGGATGAACATACTGATAGAGGAGTAAAATATGGCATATACAATGGCACTGGACATTACAAGCGTGGTTGTATCCAACGCCATGATGCAGTGAAGAATAACTAATGCATTATTTGTGTAATGCTTTAATTTGTGTATCTTAAAGTTGAACATTTTTTTTTATGTATTTTGACTATGTATTATGCATTTTATTTATGTATTTTAATGTTCGATGGTATAGATATTTGATTATTTAAACATAGGAAATTATAGATAAGCCGTTATTGAGAAAACAAAAAAATTAAACAACATTTATATGTAATTTTTTAAATAAAAGTCCATGTTTTCACTTTGGTCAAAGACGCTACTAGCAACTTTGACTTTTGACCAAAGTGAAACTTTGGTTTCGACCAAAGCTAAAGTCATTGTCGTTCGCAGCGATTTTGATCAAAAGTCAAATTTTCTGTCCTTGACATTGATTATACCCTACTTCACCCTAAACTCCACTTTCCTAACCAATACAATTTTAAAAACATTATCGCAAACATCAATTTTGCAATTAGCTTATTTTTCTAATTATTTTTATCTAAAGAATCTTTCTATATGATAGCTTATTTTATTCTATGCAACAAAGATAACCCGTGGCAAACTCGAAATAAATTTAAAGGGTTAAAATTAAACTTTTAATTGATTTCAAAAATTAGGGGCAAAGGTCTTAAAACCTTAAACTCTTAGTTATCAAACTACAAAGTATACAACTATGTCTAGTATAATCATATTAGATGTATATTACATAAGAAAAAAAAAGTCGAGCACTAAAAAAAAACACGGAGGTTTTCGACGGAAAAACATAGGTTTTTTCGACGGTTTTAAGCGTCGAAAAAAATGGCGTAACAAATTTTCAACGCTTTTTTTCCGACGCTTAGTTTCTTCTAAAACATTATGTATTTCCGACGCTTTTAGCCGTAGAAAATAAGATTTGGCGCCCTAAAAATAAACCACTATGTAACATTTTCGACGCTTTAAAGCGTCGAAAAATATTTTGCGCCTTAAATCTATACTACACTTTTTTGGATTTTAGACGCTTTAAAGCGTCGAAAAAAGTCATGATTTTAGACGCTTTAAAGCGTCGAATAAACTCAATATTTTAGACGCTTTTATACGTCTAAATGAAAATAAAGCCATAATTATCTATCATTACCCCAATATGCATTAGTCTTTTCCATACTATATAAAATTCATCACACATACATAATTATCAACAAATATCATACCAAATCAATCATTTCTACAAAAGTATTAGAATTCGATATTCATACACGCATATACATTCGTCGATGTAGCAAAAGGCATAATACATATTCATATACATTCGTTGAAGTTAAATAGAGCAAAATATATAGTGTTAAATGTTTGTCAAAAGTTAAAGGCCTCCAAATATGTTGTCATTATGTTGCATCATCCACTTTAGTGTCGAGACCTTTGCAAAAATGATTTGTTAGTCATAGTATAAATATCAGCAGCAAAAATCTGCAAGAAATCAAACGCACAAACTTTAGCCAAAATACATACACACTTTGTGATTCAAGGCCAACAAATATTTTAATGTATGAGATAACCTTACCAAACTTCCCATGAATATACAAAAGTTTATATTAGTCATCATCATATCTATCATCCAACTGCAAACAAAATTATACATTTACATTACATAAAAATATTAGTAACTACGCTTCTACCATAAGCACTAATAAGTAATATGAAAAGATTCAATTGATGATAAAATTGATAATGATTCTTACTTGTTTTTTGATTTTGTTGTAGTTGATCTAAGACTAATGCAAGTTGAGTGAGAATTTTTTGAATTTGAGCTCTTAGTTCTTCAACTTCTTCATCTTTTTTTCTCATAACCTCATCATTTCTTCTCATAAGCTCATCATTTTGTCTCATAACCTCATCATTTCTTCTCATAAGCTCATCATTTTTTCTCTCAATAGACAATAGGTAGGATTTAAGCCCCATAACATCACTTGAAGAACCACCACAATCACCTATCTTGTCTTTTCGTAATTGAGCTTCAATACCAAACACGTGAGATCTAGTAACCCCAAGACCATAACCAACCACACGTTTATTAGGTTTGTCTTCTTGATGCATTATCTCATTAAAAACTTCTGTCTCAATCACTTCACGAGGTTGTTTCGAATCACGTAATCGTTCATTAACCCTACTTTCGGCAATGTCCTATTACAATACAAAAATATAAATGAAATATGCAATAACAATTGTTTTAATGATAAGTGTTCCCAATTCAATACTTTAATATACCATGAGTTCTTGAGTGCTTGTACCCTCAACATAACCACCACTTTTTGTAGTGTGTGTGCGTTTCCACATTTCTAACCCGCTAGGTTCTCTTTCATTCAACTTAGCCTATATAAAAGCAACGTAATACCACAAAGAAATAAATTTAATACAATACCACAAATAAAAAACTTAATACAACGTAACATCAAATTCCTTCCATGCTTGTCCATCAGCCGGGTGTCTAAGAACTCCATCGTTATTTCTATATTCATCATGCCATCTCATGTCCTTAGATATCTTAGATGACATATACATCCTTCGTAATCTAGGTATCAAAGGAAAATATCTCATCACCTTTGCTGGAACCTTACCCTTATCTGTTTCACTCTTCCATCTTGAACAAGAACATTTAGGGCAAGAATCCATCCCCGCCATCTGACTCCAATATAATGTGCAATCATTAGGGCACGCATGGATCTTTTCATATCCCAAACCTAAATCCATGATCAATTTCTTGGCTTGGTAGTATGAAGAAGGAAAATTTTTTATTTGTGGAAATACATCAAGTAAAAGATCAATCAACATTTAGAATGATTTATCCGACCAGTTGAACAAGCACTTAAGGTGAAAAAGGTGCAAGATAAATGATAGCTTAGAAAAGGAAATACAACCTTCATAAAGAGGTTCATTGGAAGCTTCATAAAGCTTGCTAAATTTGACTTCTTCAAAAGAAGAGTTCACATCAGGTTGTTGGGTAGGAAATTCATTAGATTCATATTGAAATTTAGGTTCCTCTATTGTCTCATTAGCTAACCCCTCATCATTATGTTCACCACCAAACTCAGAACCACCTAAAATATTTGACCCAAAAGCATCTCGAAGTAATCCCGATCCAATTTTCCTTGGAATTAAAACCCTTTAAACAAAATGTGTCTTTCAACCTCCTCTAGTGGTAAGATTTTTTTTCTATCAATTTGACACTTGCAACAAGGGCATCTAATGAAACCATTTTGTGATCCTTTCTTTGCAAATTCCATAAAGTGACTAACCCCCTTCATATAAGCTTATGAATTTCTTGGTTTATTTATCTAACTCTTATCAATATATTGAGACATCCTATGCATATTATATAATAGTAAGATTAAAAAATTCCATATGCATACAATTAACAAATAGATGGTAAAGGTGCATCCGACGTGCAAACATCTTCAAGCGTCAAAGTAAAACACACATATATTCCACAATAAGATCACCACCCTCCAACAACTCAATCTCAATTAAATCATTACATATTGAGTACAACCCATAAAGATAGACTTTGAAGCACAAAAACATCAAAAACCCTATATACTATTATCATAAAGAATCAAACTAAGTGCAAGCATAATCTACCACAAAGTAACACACCAAAAACCCTATATACTATTATCATAAAGAATCAAACTAAGTGCAAGCATAATCTACCACAATTTAACACACCAAAAACCCTATATACTATTATCATAAAGAATCAAACTAAGTGCAAGCATAATCTACTACAATTGAATACAACCCATAAAGATTTTGTTAAAGTGTTGTAGGTATTGTTTGTTTAACACATCACATAATCAAAACAAACCCCACTCAAAATTAGCATAATCTACCACAATTTACAAGAAATTTACAAGAACAAAAAGACCCTAACATAATTTAACACAAAAATTTACTAACAAATATTCAAGAAACAAAAAATGCATACAATATATATTGAAATTTAGAAGAAAAAAATTGAAAAAAAACGAACGGTACAATGCATACAAATTGATGAAATTTGATGAAATTTTCAGGGGAGGCTAATTAATCTGATGTATACAAATTAATGTGATGCATAAAAAACCAAACGGCACAATCTGATGAAATTTGATACAAAAAACGAACGGCATTGAAATTTTCAAGAAAAAAACAAGAAAAAAAAGCAAATCTACAAACCTGCAGAACGGTACAGCGAATGGTACAGCAGACAACCGCCGGTACTGTCTTTGTCTTGATGCCGGCCGCCGGTGGATGGGGAGGCGACAACCGCCGGTGGAAGAAACTGTGCCGGTTGAGGGAGTTAGGGTTTAGAGAGGCAAGAGCAGTTTGAGGGAGAGGGAGAAGGAGAAGCGCGTTTCGTTTTGTTTATGCGGGTTTTGTGTTTTTGAAAATTTTGGGTAATCTAAGAGGCGGTAATATTTTACATTTTTTTTAAAATTTTTTTCGACGCTTTGAATCAGTAGTTTAGACGCATTGTACTGTCGAAAATTAAGCGTCTAAAAGCTCCGTTTTTTTTAGACGGTTAACCAAGCGTCTAAAATAAAGCGTCAAGAAACTCCATGTTTTTTAGTAGTGGAGGGAGGATGGCTCCGCTGCCCCAAGTAATTGATACTATGTATTTTTCAATTTTTTTAGTTGAGTTGGTATCTTGATATGTATCAGAAATCAACATAATGGATGATTGTTACGTTAAATCTATTCATCCTTTGTTTTATGTAGAACATTAAACTCCAATTACGAAAGTGAACATTGTTACATCCACACAATTTTACCCCAAAGCGATCTCATCTAAAGGACGTGATACACTTTATAGCATATCTTATGATAGCATTTGTTTATGTTTTTAATTGAGATGATTTCTTAATGGTATACTTTAAATATTTGAATAAGAATATAGTTATAGGGGACAGAATTGACTAATACACGCTCAATAAACTATCTCTATGACATTATGACCTTAACCTAAGAATATCTAGAAAAAAAATCAAAGAAGACAAAGGAAAAAAACAAGTTTTTAAAATGAAGAAACCAAAGGAATATTGACAGGGAACTTATGGATCTCGTCCATCCATGGATTCCTTTCTTTAGCCGGGTCTATAGTTCTTGTAGACTTCCAAACTATGCTGTTACACTTAAAACCAGACCCGAATGCAATTTGCCAAATACGGTCTCCCTTCGTTATCCTCCCTTTGGCTTCCGAGTAAGCCAATTCATACCAAAGAGAACTGCTAGAGGTGTTACCAAACCTATATAAAGTCATCCTCGATGGCTCCATATGCCACTCGCTAAGCTGCAAGTTCTTCTCCAACTCATCAAGAACAGCTCTCCCTCCTGCATGAATGCAAAAGTGCTCGAATGCTAACTTAAAATTAGGTATGTAAGGCATAATCTTCATCTTAAAGAGCTTCTTTCCGATCAAAGTAGCCATGAATAGAAATTGCTCAGACATTGGAAGAACAAGTGGCCCTAAAGTCGTGATGTTGGTTTTTAATGCTTCACCCGCAACTTCCATCAAATCTTTCGAAAGAGACACTCCAATCTTCCCACTTGGATCTTCTTTTTGCGAAACACATGAAAAACACTTGTCGTCTGAACCCTTATGGGTTCTAACACTATGAACAAGTTGATATTTAGACCTTCTCCCAACAGATTTTTTGTTAGAAAGGAGTATAGCAGCTGCACCCATTCGAAACAAGCAATTTGGAAGAATCATTGAACGCTCATTACCAAAGTACCAATTCAAAGTAGTGTTCTCTGTACTAACCACCAAAGCATAGGAGTTTCGGTGAACTTGAAGAAGTTGCTTCGCAAGATCAATCGAAATCAACCCTGCACTACATCCCGTCCCACCTAAGTTATAGCTCATAATGTTTTCTCGAAGCTTATAATGGTTAACAATCATGGCCGAAAGGGAAGGAGTAGGATTGAATAAGCTACAATTAACAACCAAAATTCCGATATCCTTAGGCTTCACACCAGTCTTAGCTATAAGCTCATCAATGGCACCAAACATGACCTCTTCGGATTCTTTACGAGCATAAGCCATAGATGGACATGGAGGCGAGTTATGAAAAGCCTCAGGAAGGTAAGTGTCCTCTCCTAGTCCCGATCTCTGAAGGATTTTCCTCTGAAAACTAAGAGCTTGTTCAGAAAAAAAACCAGACATTTGAATTCTATCCATGAAATATGGTCTTGGACATTTCAAGTTATCACTCGGTTTGTAGCATGAGAAATCAACAAGGTAAACAGGACGAGGACGAATGATAAAGTACAAAGTAAACGAGAATGCAATGAGGGTTGAGGATATGATTACAGAAATAAGGTTATATTGAAGATGATCCAAAAGCAAATGGATCTCTTCACGTGAAAATTTTGAAAGCTGAGCAGCAAGAATGAGTACGAAAGGTGTAAGAAATATGTAGATTGCGCGAGTAATAAGGTAATGGTAGCCGAGTTTGACATATTTCAATCGCACTGATTGCTTGAAATCCGGTATCTTGCTTGAAGACGAAGGCAAAGACGACGAGTAAGTGGTTGGTGGTGGTGGGATAAGTAGTGCATTGGGATTTTCCTCGGCCATTTTGCTTTTCTTTGTCCTGTGTTGAGGTCACATAATGTATTCAGTTTCAATGCAACAAAGCTGAGAGTAAAACATATCATGTATGTTCAAATTTTATATTAGCAGTAAAAGGTTTGATAGCTACTTAATTCCATCTAAGATTCATCCAATTCAACTGCATTTATGAACTTTTTTTACATGACGTTAAGAAATGATCACATCAATTCATATAAAGATCAAAACACAAAACCATGTCCCAAACCTACAAAAACAACAAAAAACTTGGAATGCTTTGATACCAACATAGAAAATCATATCAATTCATCTACAATAAGCATATAAAAACCATCCCATTTTTATCAAGAACAAAACACACATGCTTAATTGATACGATTGAAGATTTTTCAAATACAACTTCAATTGTTATCAAGTGTAATCACCGTGATAACATTGTAAGCATCTGATGTGTTATGATTACATTTAGTATAAAATTGTTAATGTTTAATTGATAATTATCATGCATATCTAAGAAGTGGTAAAAAGTTCTATACGAGGACTTTGTTAAATTTTGTTAAAGATCCTACATATTATAAACCTGAACAATCTGTAAAATACAAAAGTGAACCCCAACCGTGCATGGCATGGGTATAATCCTAGTAATAATTACTAGATATGAGAATGTTGTGAATCACGAGATTTGTCATTGTTGCTATAAAATTGGGAAATTCCACGTGATAATCCTGAATTTTTGACTTTTTCACGTGGTAGACAAACATTTTTTTAATCCATGTAATAGCCTTATGCTTTCAACTTTTCCACGTGGAAAATTTTTTTTCTTGTTAACTTTACGGTACTTCTACCTACGAAATGACATTTTTTTGAACATTAAGTTTGTTATAGCCGTAGCTTTTCCAAAAAAGCATTTGTGAAAAAGCTAATTCATGGATCTTCTTGTAAACATCTAAATATTAAAAACTTATCAATTGTCATTGATATAAAGCTTAAAGATAAAATAAAATTTGTAATAAATAGATGGGCCGGGTCGGTTCGGCTCAATGGACTTTCGACCCACCCAGCTCCGTTAATTAATTTTCATGATCCGACTCGACCCGTCTCGATCAACCACATTGAAAATCTTTACTACACTCAAATCCAATGAGATTATATCCTAAAATTACTAGGTAATAGTCTTGGAAATACTTCACATGTGAGACAAGATCTTACATCGATAAAATAGTAGGTTGTGGACTTACATATATACTGGTTGAACTAATCTTCCTACAATCATATAGTTTTGGGAACAATGAACCTCACCAAGTGTCAACGCTCTTGACCCGTGAGTTCATGGGCTCTAGCTCACTGGTGGTCCCGTATCCACACGAGTAGGCCACGGTGAGATTATGATGAATGGTCATGGCCTAATAAATAGAAGTCTCCTATCAAACTTATTATATGTTACTATTACACCATACTCTTTTAAGTTTTGAATATGAGATCTTGGTTATTTTTCCAACAAAATTAATGACATGAACAAGAAAAATTAGACTTCATAACCTACAAGCATGAAAGAACCTTAAAATTTGAACTTGAACCTAAAATACTAATAAACACAAACATATACACTTTTACAGCACATCAAAAGAACTATGAATAAATGAAGATATGGTAACGGAATCTTGATATACATCCAAGGGGTTTATGACCTGTTTAAGAGTATAATCGAAAATGTCTTTGTGTGGAGTAAAACACCATAATGCGCTTGGATAAAAGTAACTAAATAATCATTATTCAAAAAAAAAAGTAACTAAATAATCAGATTTGTAGTGTAAATTTTTATGAAATGTATTATGTAATTTTATAATTTTTTATTACCATCATATACCAGCTATCTAAATGCTAATGCATTAAAATTAATTTTATGAGTAAACAAGCATGATTAATTATTAAATAAATCAAGATATCATTTTCATTATTTAATATCCATTATAATAGACTTTTAAGCGCAATTTTTAACTATTGACACAAAGGAACGTGTATACATGTAAAGTGCTGAAGTGAACTATCCAGCAACATGCATGGACTCGGGGTTCCTTTTGCCTCGATTGACAATTTTAGGAGGACAATTTATATAATGAATCGAACGCTCATCTCTATATATGTGATAAACTTATTCAAATTGTCATTTTTTCGTTGTTAGTTTTTTTTTTGGGAAATTTCATGTGATACATTATCTAATTATCTAAATACTCATGCAGATATTGTCATGTGTGGAATTTTCCTAACTTCTTTAATCAATTTAATTCAACTTAGCAAAATGATAAAACCAAAAAAGAAATAAACAAGAATCACATTTAAACAAGTTTATCAACCAAAAATGGAATTAATGAAAGATCAAATCTTAATCATCATTACAATACCAAATTAATGGAGTATTAATTAACCAAATAAAATGATAAAACAACAAAAAAAAAATGGAAACAAAAATTTGCCAAAACCCAAATAAGAAGCCTAACCTTGTAAATTCCAGCAAAGCAAACAAAAATGGCAGGTACGATTTTTTCTCAAAAAATGGAAATTAAATATATATTCTATGTTTAGAGTGGACCAGTTAATGGGTAGCCACTTAGAAGAAGAGGTATTTAATTGGCAACATCAAAACATTCAAATTTAAGCGTTTATTCAATTATTTATTGAGGAGATCTTTGGGGATTGGGGAGATATAACAATTATCAGTCCTCTATTGTGAGACCGTCTATAGTATAAACGTTACTCAAGAATTTAACACATATCTCTCATTTAACGTACATAACTATTAATAAGTTTTTTTTAAAATTTATAAGTTAGGCCAGCCCAAACTTGAGACGTCTATTGAATAGACGGTCTCAAGTTAGAATTTGTGAACAATCATTATATTTTTATCCCTTTGATTTTGCACCAGTTGCAAAATGCAGGAAATTTAATGAAAATGAAATTGAGTTGGATAATAAAATGCTATTCCCTCCTATTCTTCCTATTAGTCCCATTTACTTTTGAGTTACTATTCACTTATCACTCTTAATATATATTTTATTCTTAATCTATAAGTTCAAACATGGTCGAGTGAGATCTTGTTTGATTCGTCTCAGTGTAAGCTTATTAATATCAAATTTTCATAATTTTTTATTAAGCATAATTAAAGATATTAAGGGTTAAAATGTTGTCTCGGCAAATGTTATAAAAGTAAATGGGACCAATAGGTTGAATAGGAGGGAGTAATATGTAGAGGATAAAAAGGAGGCATTAAAATAAAAAGAGTACTTCCTCTGTTCCATCATACTTGGTACATTTTGTTTTGAGTCCTATTCATCGTTTAAACTTATTTTATATATTACGGCTAATATGTAAGTAATAATATAGTCAAGTGGGATCTTGTTTGAATCGTCTAATCGCATATTTTTATAATATAAACTTTTTATAATTTTTAAATATATATAATTCGACAAATAAATGAACAAAATAGTATATTGAATTGCGTAAAAAAGTTAAATGTAGTAAGTATTTTGAAATCGAAGAAGTATAAGTTTGTAGATAAAATTAAAATTAAAACTAAAACAAAGAATTAACGCTAAATTAATGAAACAAATTAAAATGAACATTGAAAGTTTTTGTTTTTTATGTAGAGGAAGCAAGCGTGTATAATGTGTTGCCTCATACAATTACCCGCCGGCAGACTACCAAATATTGCGTTTCAAACTGTTTACTGGTCATTAGAACGTGAAAGCTTGAGTTGTGAAAATCTTTTCTAATTAATGGTTATTTGTCTTACTTAATTTGT
Source organism: Amaranthus cruentus (assembly GCA_019425755.1). Classification (NCBI taxonomy): domain Eukaryota; kingdom Viridiplantae; phylum Streptophyta; class Magnoliopsida; order Caryophyllales; family Amaranthaceae; genus Amaranthus; species Amaranthus cruentus. Next base: position 6,114,396 of record CM033464.1, read on the forward strand.
ATTTTCTTCTTTTCTAATATAAGTTTCTGATAGCCATTTTAAATTGTCCTATTTGTTGTTATGGTAAACAATCAATCTACATATATTACAAATTTTGAACAAAAAGAATTATAATTGTTCTTATTTTAATATTTTTATAATACTTAAGCTTTTCACATATCTTCAGAAAACGATGACGTATTAGAGATCAAACATTGTATTACAATCTCTAATATCACCAAGATCGTAAATGTGTAGTCGTGTGAAACAAATTACGCAAACAATATGAAATTGATGTTTGTAGGAATAAAAAAATAAAAAAATAATACACGACACAAAATATTAACGAGGTTCACCCAAATTTTGGCTACGTCCTCCGGTGTAGTATCTCTTATATTATAACAAATTGAGAATTACAATTATAGAAGAGATAATAGGCTAGTATTTGGCTTAGGCTAATTTTGTGGATTTTGTGGATGTCATTTGTGTACATAAGAGCTCACTATACATAGTACTAAGTACATTAATGATAATACACAATTAACACTAAGAGTAAATGGCAAATTATAACAGCCATAGAATTTGAAAAGACCCTAAAACGCATCCAAGAACTTGCTGCCAGGCATTCTCGTTCGAGCATTCATTCGAACGTTACACAGTGAAGGCTGCGGGCTTCTGACTTAATTGTTTGAGCAAGGCATTATTCATCATATATTTTGAGAGTTAAAGCACTTCACACATCAGCTAATTATTGATCTTCAAAACTCCTTATTTATAAGTCATAATTATCACTATAACATCCATGTACTCTTAATCTCCTTATAACTTCATAAGCTAATCCATGAACTTAATCATCACATTAAGTCACACACTTATTCACCCATTTAACATTCACATTGGATACCATACACTAGTTCATAAGATTTATTTTTGGTGCACTCAAGTCATACCATTAAATCACAACAATATCCACCTTGACTTGAGTTCACCCAAGTCAATGGAATTCTCTAATTCACTCCAAACATAATATAATAACATACAGCATATTACACACTCAAAATAAAACCAAAAATTAAATAAAGACAACACATGTGCACAAGCATGACACATGCACAAAACGGCCTCAAAAGGCTCCCAAGAGTATGAAAATTTTCAATTACCAATCAAATCCACATATCCTACGGACACATTGGGGTATGTTGGAATTATTCTCGAACCTTCGTTATTTAAAAAAGTAACATCATCATTTTCATTTTCATGCTTGGTTGAATTAGTAGACGCACAAGCCGAACTAATTATGGTTGAACCCATAAGCATATACAAGCCATCTTTTATGGACCCTTTCATGATCAAATTAGGACCCTGGCCAACCTTCATCACTCCACTTTCGCCAATTCATCTATAACCTTCTTTATCCAAAATACTAAGGGAAATTAAGTTTCTAGTCATACCTGGAACATGAAGGACTCCAGTCAATGTTCTTTCAACACCATCAAACATGATAAATTTAACATCTTCAACACCAACTACCGGACAACTAGCCTCATTGCCCATAGTGGCTTTTCTTCCATCAACCTTTTGATAAGTTGAGAAGAAATTAGAGTTAAAAGTCACGTGTCTCGAACATCCCGGATCCAAAATCCATGAATCACCACCCTTGTATTTAATTGTAACAACGAGAGCACCAACATCATATTCCTTACCTTCAACATAGCTAGCTTCGGCGGCGATAGCTTTATTTGACTTGCTTTCATTGGACTGTTTGGCTTTTAATTTCCAACAGTCTTTCTTGAGGTGGCCTTTCTTCTTACAAAAGTTGCAAGTCATGCCCCTTTTATTCCTACCCGACTCCTTCACAAACAACGCATCATTGGGATTTTTGGACTCCTTTTGAGAAAATTAAGAATCAATACGGTCCTTTCGAGTTAAGGCCTTTCTAACATCCTTACAACTCAATGTGTCTCTTCCATATAACAATGTTTCCCTAAAATACTTAAATAAAGGTAGTAGTTTAACCAATAATAAGATAGCCAAATCCTCATCATCCACTTTTAAATCAATATTTTGCTAATCCATAATTCTTGAATAAAATTCATCAAGGTGCAGTTTCATCGGCTTTCCTTCCTGCAATCGGAGATCATACAAACGACTATTTAACAAAAGTCGATTGGTAACACTCTTTTCCATGTAGAGTGCTTCAAATTTTTCCTAAATTCATGAACACCATCAAACATGATAAATTTAACATCTCCAACACCAACTACCGGACAACTAGCCTCATTGCACATAGTTGCTTTTCTTCCATCAACCTTTTGATAAGTTGAGAAGAAATTAGAGTTAAAAGTCATGTGTCTCGAACATCCCGAATCCAAAATCCATGAATCACCACCCTTGTATTCACTTTTAACAACGAGAGCAGCAACATCATATTCCTCACCTTCAACATAGCTAGCTTCGGCGGCGATCGCTTTATTTGACTTGCTTTCATCGGATTGTTTGGCTTTTAAATTCCAACAGTATTTCTTGAGGTGGCCTTTCTTCTTACAAAAGTTGCCAGTCATGCCCCTTTTATTCCTACCCGACTCCTTCACAAACAACACATCATTGGGATCTTTGGATTCCTTTTGACCAAATTAAGAATCAATAAGGTCCTTTTGAGTTAAGGCCTTTCTAACATCCTTACAACTCAATGTGTCTCTTCCATATAACAATGTTTCCCTAAAGAGCTTAAATGAAGGTGGTAGTGAAACCAATAATAAGATAGCCAAATCCTCATCATCCACTTTTAAATCAATATTATGCAAATCCATAATTATTGAGTAAAATTCATCAAGGTGCATTTTCATCGGCTTTCTTTCTTGCAATCGGAGATCAGACAACGACTCTTTAATAAAATTCGATTGGTAACACTCTATTCCATGTAGAGTGATTCAAATTTTTCCCAAATTCCTTTTGAAGTTTCATCCTTTACAACTTCTCTCAAAACTTCGATAGAGAGACAAAGTTGTATGGCGGAAAGAGCCTTCGCATCGATTTGTTCCCATCTTACCTCACTTGTGCCTTCGAGCATTTTCTCCTTTCCATCAAGTGCTTTATGCGCTCCATTTTGTATCAATATTGCTTTCATTTTGACTTCCATAAGCCAAAGCTTACGCTCCTATCAAACTTTTCAATATCGAGTTTCATTGTCGCCATGTTACACCAATAAAACCTCTAAACGACGATAATAACGACTTGGCTCTGATACCAATTGAAAACGATGACGTACTAGAGATCGAACGTTGTGTTACAATCTCTAATATCACCAAGATCGGAAATTTGTAGTCGTGTGAAACAAATTACGCAAACAATATGAAATCGTTGTTTGTAGGAATAAAAAAATGCAATAATAAACGACAAAAAATATTGACTAGGTTCACCCAAATTTTGGCTACGTCCTCTGGTGTAGTATCTCTTAAATTACAACAAATTGAGAATTACAATTAGAGAAGAGATAATATGCTAGTGTTTGGCTTTGGGTAATTTTGTGGATGTCATTTGTGTACATAAGAGCTCACTATATATAGTACTAAGTACATTAATGATAATACACAATTAACACTAAGAGTAAATGGCAAAGTATAACAACCATGAGAACTTGAAAAGAACTAAAAACGCATCTTTGGACTTGCTGCCAGGCATGCTCGTTCGAGCATTCATTCGAGCGTTACACAGTGAAGGCTGCTGGCTCCTGACTTAATTTTTTGAGCAAGGCATTATTCATCATATATTTATAGAGTTAAAGCACTTCACACATAAGCTAATTATTGATCTTCAAGACTCCTTATTATCAAGTCATAATTATCACTAACATCCATGTACTCTTAATCTCCTCATAACTTCATAAGTTAATCCATGAACTTCATCATCACATTAAGTCACACACTTATTCACCCATTTAACATTCACATTGGATTCCATACACTAGTTTATAAGATTTATTTTTGATGCACTCAAGTCATACCATTAAATCACAACAATCTCCACCTTGACTTGAGTTCACCTTAGTCAATGGAATTCTCTAATTCACTCCAAACATAATATAATAACTTACACCATATTACATACTCAAAATAAATAAAATAAAATAAAGACAACACATGTGCACAAACATGACACATGCACAAAACGCCCTCAAAAGGCTCCCAAGAGTATGAAAATTTTAAATTACCAATCAAATCCACATATCCCATGTACTCATTGGGGTATGTTGGAATTATTCTCGAACCTTCGTTGTTTAAAGAAGTAACATCATCATTTTCATGTTCATGCTTGGTTGAAGTGGTAGACGCACAAGCCGAACTAATTATGGTTGAACCCATACGCATATACAAGCCATCTTTTATGGACCCTTTCATGATCAAATTAAGACCCTTGCCAACCTTCATAACTCCACCTTCGCCAATGCATCTATAACCTTCTTTATCCAAAATACTAAGGGAAATTAAGTTTCTAGTCATACGTGGAAAATGAAGGACTTCGGTCAATGTTCTTTGAACACCATCAAACATGATAAATTTAACATCTCCAACACCAACTACCGGACAACTAGCCTCATTGCACATAGTTGCTTTTCTTCCATCAACCTTTTGATAAGTTGAGAAGAAATTAGAGTTAAAAGTCATGTGTCTCCAACATCCCGAATCCAAAATCCATGAATCACCACCCTTGTATTCACTTGTAATAACGAGAGCACCAACATCATATTCCTCACCTTCAACATAGCTAGCTTCGGCGACGATCGCTTTATTTGACTTGCTTTCATCGGATTGTTTGGCTTTTAATTTCCAACAGTCTTTCTTGAGGTGGCCTTTCTTCTTACAAAAGTTGCAAGTCATGCCCCTTTTATTCCTACCCGACTGCTTCACAAACAACGCATCATTGGGATCTTTGGTCTCTTTTTGAGCAAATTAAGAATCAATAATGTCCTTTTGACTTAAGGCCTTTCTAACATCCTTACAACACAATGTGTCTCTTCCACATAACAATGTTTCCATAAAGTGCTTAAATGAAGGTGGTAGTGAAACCAATAATAAGATAGCCAAATCCTAATCATCCACTTTTAAATCAATATTTTGCAAATCCATAATTATTGAATAAAATTCATCAAGGTGCAGTTTCATCGGCTTTGCTTCCTGCAATCGGAGATCATACAAACGTCTCTTTAACAAAAGTCGATTGGTAACACTCTTTTCCATGTAGAGTGATTCAAATTTTTCCCAAATTCCTTTTGAAGTTTCATCCTTTACAACTTCTCTCAAAACTTCGTCAGAGAGACAAAGTTGTAAGGCGGAAACAACCTTCGCATCCATTTCTTCCCATCTTGCTTCACTTGTGCTTTCGAGCATTTTCTCCTTTCCATCAAGTGCTTTATGCACTCCATTTTTTATCAATATTGCTTTCATTTTGACTTCCATAAGCCAAAGTTTACGCTCCTATCAAACTTTTCAATATCGAGTTTCATTGTCGCCATGTTACACCAATAAAACCTCTAAACGACGATAATAACGACTTGGCTCTAATACCAATTATTGATCTTCAAGACTCCTTGTTTATCAAGTTAACTATCATATAACATCCATGTACTCTTAATCTCCTCATAACTTGATAAGTTAATCCATGAACTTAATCATCACATTAAGTCCCACTCTTATTCACCCATTTAGCATTCACATTGGATTCCATACACTAGGTCATAAGATTTATTTTTGGTGCACTCAAGTCACACCATTAAATCACATCTTCTATTAAATTCATCTTAACATTTTTATATTATTTATAGTCCGCACATTTTTCTTACTAATTTCATACGAACTTTTTTACTAACTTCATACAATTTTTAAATAGTGGTGATCCCCATAATTATTCACTAACTTTATTTTAATAGTTTTTGAAATATTTATGGTTTCCATTTTTACTCCATCAAATTTATTATTTAAAGAGATAATAATATATCCACTATCTAAAACATTTTTATTTCTCTTGATTCTCATTAACATTCCTGTTGGGAACTTGATTAAAGAACGAAAAAATTATTTTTTTTCTGAGAATTTTACCATTTTTTATTCTCTCCATTCTAATTACTTAAAGCCACTATCTCACAAAGTTTGCAACTAATAGTGGGAATAATTTGCCTAAATAGTGTTAAAAATAAAAAATTAACATTAATAATCCAACCTTTTCTCATCCGCTGTGAATTATCCAACCTTTTGATTATTTTCTAATAATCCAACGTTTACCCTTAGTTTGCTGTAAATAATCCTACCGTTATTCTAGTTTGCTAGCAGCATATACCCTATTATTACCTATTATTAGTAATATGGTATGTTGTGGGCAAATTTATCACAAAGGTTGGATTATTAGAAAATAATCCAAATGTGGGATTATTCATAAAGGATAGTAAAAGGTTGGATTATCAATGTCAATTTTTCCTAATAGTGGTGTGGGAAGTATCGAACCTCTTAAATCTCTCCTAAGCAAAATTCAATTAATTTCAATTCCAACAACAAGCCTATTTAATTTTTACCAAACGAGATGGATGACTAGATATGAGGGAAGGTCACTTGTAGTATTTGTCATAAAAAAAGTCATAATAAGATAACATGTCCTTCAAGGTATGTGCAATGTTAATGTATTATGTATTAATTTTTACATTAAAATCTCACTTGATTTTTTATGATAAATCACCAGGATGATGCATGATGATGTTAACAATAGATCACAAGCAAAGTTGTTAAAATCGTGATTCTACTTAGAATCGTCTAGAGAGATAGAATCGAATCGAATCGTAGAATCATACGATTCTACAAATAAACTTAAAAATATTAAAAATATCTAGTTTCTTATCATTATTATCCAATTCAAAAGTTTAAATTTATGAATTAAAGTTTCTTTGACTTTATTTCTAAGAATATAACGAAAATTTGTCAATAATTAGTTTAAATCTTCATACGGATTAAGAAATTTGTTTTTTAAAAGTTTTCATGATGGAAAATTTGAAATTTATGTGTACATGTGAAAGAGATTTGTAAAATATGGTACATAAGAAAAATTAAAAATAATTCATACTATATTAGTAGAATCGGATCGTTAAATCGTAGAATCGTAGAATCGTGTTATGATTCTACCTCTCAAAATTTCATTCCAACTAGAATCGTAAGATTCTACAACTTTAAGATTCTACCTGCGATTCAAATCGTTCGCTTGTTTTTAGATCGTAAAATCGTAGAATCATAGATTAGAATCGCGATTTTAATAACCATGATCACAAGGATACGCTATCTTCGACAAACATCTTTATTGATTTTCACTTTTGGATTTTATTGAGATTTTTGGTTGTACGTAAAAGTATTTTTTTTAGATACTTTACTCTTTCTGTAAGACTTGTGGGATTTTAACGCATATATTTGCTTGACAAAACAATTTTATCGTCTTGCAGTTTTAATCCAGAAGATGAAAAAGTTTTCCTAGAGGAGACTTTAACCGGCATATAGGCAGAGATGCAGGAAACTTTACCTCGGTGCATGGAGGGTTTGGTTTGGGGGCAAGGAATGACAGCGGGGAGAATTTGTTGGAATTTGCACTAGCCAAAGATTTAGTTATAGAAAACTCGATCTTTAGGAAGAAAGATGAGCATTTAACAACATATAAGAGCGGCGGACAAGCAACCCAAGTTGACTATTTCTTAGTGCGCAAAGGTGACCGGGCCTCATGCTTGGTTTGTAAAGTAGTGTTGGGTACAGAGATGTCCACCCAACACAGGCTTTTGGTTTTGGTATTTAGGATGAGGAAGAAAGTTGTAGAGGAGAAGATCGAGTTCAGGGGAAAGATCATGTGGTAGAGACTCAAAAGGGATATGGTCACGAGCTTGTCAAGCAAGATAAGTACGTCGAGTTTCCCAAGTCAGTCTGAGGATGCAAATGAAATGTGGGTGAATACGGAAGAAAAAATTCGAAAGGCGGAGAAAGAGATCTTGGGAATGTCGTCAGGAAAACCAAAAGCTTTTAAAGAGGCATGGTGGTGGAACGATGAGGTTGAGAAGAAGATAAAGGAAAAAAAAAGAGATTTAGGGAATTTTTGTCATGCACGGAGGAGGAGGATAGGATAGAAAAGAGAGAGAGCTACAAAGAAGCAAAGGGGGGAGGCAAACAGAGTGGTAACAGAGGCGAAAAGTCGTGCTTATGAAGGCTTTTATCAGAAGCTTGATACCAAAGAGGGGGAGAAGGATATTTTTAAGTTGGCAAAGACTAGGGCCCAGCAGCGGCAACATTTAGACGCTGTGAAATACATCAAAGATAAGGGAGGACAACTTCTCCTGAGACACGAGGACATCAAGACCAGATGGCGTCAGTATTTTTCTCACATTCTGAAGGAGTCTAGGAGGCCTAAGGAGGACCATAGTCATGCCTTTAACGTCCAAAGACCACAAGAATACGGGTCAACGAGTGATATTTCCATCGAGGAAGTAAAAGCAGCCCTCACAAAGATGGGGAGAAGGGAGAACAAAGGCAGTCAACCCAGATAACATCCTGATTGAGGTGTGGAGGGGGTTAGGAGAGGAGGGCATTCTTTGGCTGACTAACCACTTTAACGTTATCCTAAGGACACATAAGATGCTAGAAAAATGGAGGAGCAGCACTCTAATACCTTTGTTGAAAAACAAAGGTGATGCACAAGTATGTGGTAATTATAGAGGTATCAAATTACTAATCCATAAAATGTAATTGCGAAAAAGAGTGATAGAAAGGAGAATTAGACAAGTTACGGTGATTAGAGAGAACAAATTCGGTTTTATGCCAGGAAGGTCAACCATGGAGGCAATTCATGTTTGGAGAAGACTAATGGAAAGATATAGGGAGCGGATAAAGGATCTGCATATGGTATTCATTGACTTGGAGAAAGCGTATGATAGCATACCACGATACGTCATCTCGGATAGCCTCAAGGCCAAAGGTATTTCTTCAGTGTACATTGAGGCTATACGGGATATGTATGACAGAGTTTCGACTAACATTCAGACACCAGTGGGGATAACAGAGTCTTTTTCCGGTTAAAGTAGGACTACATCAGGGATCGACTCTACGTCCTTTCATTTTTGCGGTCACTATGGATGAGATTTCTAAATCAATCTTGGAGACAGTTCCGTGGTGCATGCTATTCGCGGACGACATCGTGCTGGTAGCAGAAACTAAAGAGGAGGTTAGTAATAAATGGGATGAGTGCAGAGAAAGACTTTCGACGCCCTTGTGAGGAGGGTCGAAAGCATTATAGTAGAGGGTAAGAGGAGTCGAGGAAGACCTAGGAGAACTTGGGACGAACAAATAAAAGTTGACTTGCATGAGTTAAACCTCTCTAAGGACTGACTAGGGATTAGGGTAGTTAGAGGCGTCATATCCATGTTTTAGATTGTTGATTTCTTTTTAGAGTCCTTTGGGGTTCTTATTCACTTGCCTTTTCCAGTTTCTATTTATTATTGGTAGTATTGTTCTTTTTAGTTGTTCTTTTTTTTTTTTTTACTTTTTAGTTTAGGAAAAATTGACATTAATAATCCAACCTTTTGCTCATCCGCTCTAAATAATCCAACCTTTTGATTATTTTCTAATAATCCAACATTTGACCTTCGTTTGCTGTGAATAATCCAACCTTTATTTTAGTTTGCTAGCAACATACTCTATTATTACCTATTATTAGTAATACAGTATGTTGTGGGCAAATTTATCACAAAGGTTGGATTATTAGATAATAATCCGAAGGTGGGATTATTCGTAGCGGACGAGTGAAAGTTTGGATTATTAACATCAATTTTTCCTTTATTTTACCTATTGCGTTTTATTATCTCCTAAGATGCAGGAACTCCATCTTAATCTTTTTTTGGGCCAGAGGACTCATTTTGGTCACGCTCTCCTTATTGGTATGAGTTGCCGTCGTCCTTCCCTCCCCAGACCTTGTCCATAGTTTTCTATAAGCGAGATTCACTGGGTAGGATAATCATGATGATGATGATGATGAGGTTTGGAATTACCAAACCAAAAAAATATAGCTTAGTAAAAATATTTTATTATATAAACACCATTTTGGGAATTAAGTTTTAAAGAACACCAAGTTTGGAATTTTTTATTTTTCAACTCCAATTATGCAAATCACTCTAATAGTGGGGTAAAAGTACTCCCTGATTTCTTTACTTGTTTGTTGATTGAATTAGATTTTTTTCCTTACTTTTTTTGCAGATTTAAGAGGGGAAATAGGGAAATAGAAATAACATAGATGATATTTTTTGTAATATTTATATGGGCAAGCTTCATTGAAGCAAATGAAGTAATATCATTGAAATATAAAACCCAAGATTCCCTGTAAATGGGAGAGTAAAAGATCTATTATCTCATATGATTTTGGATGAAAAAATTGGTTAAATGGTTCAGAAAAATTCAGGGAATAAGAGACTAAAAAAGGGAGTCGTAAGTGAAAATGAAGTCAGTAAGTTAAAAGTTAAAAATTTCATTTAAACTTTGAAAACCCACAGACCAACACAAGTCTTTCTAGCGCACTTTGGCCTCACTCGTGCGCAACCAGGAAAACTTCCCAAGATGTCACCCATCCTAAGATTGCTCCCCATCAAGCACGCTTAATTGTGGAGTTCTTAGAAAATGGGCTCCCAAGAAAAGAAGATGCACCTTGTTGATATGAGTAGTCTATCAAACTCTTTTCAAGCTAAATCTGGGGTATCACACATATTCTTAAGTTGGCAAAGACTAGGTCTAGGCAACATCAAGATTTAGAGGCACTAAAATACATTAAAGATTAGGCAGGGCGAGTTCATATGAGACAAGACGACATAAAAAAAAGATGTCGTCAATATTTCTCTCAACTACTCAATGGGACTAGGGGTCAAATGAGAATGATAGAAAAATTATCGACGTCCAAATACCACATAAGTCTGGTTCAACGAGTGATATTACCATAGAGGAAAAAGAAGAAGCTCTTAAAAAGATGGGATGAACAAAGGTAGTTGGACCATATTACATCCCGATTGAGGTGTGGAGGGGTTTAGGAGAAGAAGGCATTCGTTGGCTGACTAACCTCTTGAATGTTATCCTGAGGACCCATAAGATGCCAGAAGAACTGAGGAACATCACGCTAATACCACTGTTTAAAAATAAAGGCCATACACAAGTATGTGGGAACTATAAAGGAATCAAACTTCGAAGCCACGTAATGAAATTGTGGGAATGAGTGATAGAGAGGAGAATCAGAAAATAGACGTGATTAGAGAAAATCAATTCGTTTTCATGCCAACAATGGTTACCAAGGCTTTGTATGTTATGAGGAGACTAATGGAAAAATATAAGAAGCAGAAAAATGATTTACATATGTTGTTAATCGATATGGAGAAAGTGAATGATAGCATACCACAACACATCATCTGGGATAGCCTCAAGGCAAGAGGTATTTTACATTGAGGCTATACAGGATATGTATGACAAAGTTTTGACTAATATTCAAACACCAGTAGGGATAACAACGCCTTCTCCGATTAAAGTAGGACTACATCAGGGATCGATACTAAGTTCGTTCGTTTTCACAGTCATTGTGGAAGAGAATTCTAAATCTATCTTGGAGATGGTACCGTGGTGCATGTTATTCGGTGACGATATCGTGTTGGTAGGAGAAACTAAAGAGGAATTTAGTGATAAACTGGATTAGTGGAGGGAAGTTCTACAAGAGAATTCTAAGACGTACGAAGCTGAATATTTGCGATGCGAATTTTGTGGGGCATCGTCGATTGGAGAGCCAGAGGTGTCCATTGGCGAACAAGTTGGTACAAGTACGACCAAGTATAGGTATGTAGGATCGATTATTCAGAGTAATGGGGAGATTGAGAAGAAGTTACTCATCGAATACATGCGGACTAGCTTAATATTGAGCAGGTACCAGGGTCCTCTATGATAGCTAGTTGACAAGTAAAATGAAAGGTAAATTTTACCTGGTAACAATCAGGCCTACTTTGTTGTATGGGACAAAGTGTTGGCTTATAAAGATAATTTTTTAACATAAGGTGAAAGTTATAGAAATGTGTATGCTGAGGTGGATGTGCAGTCACACATTGATGGATCGTATTTTGAACCAAGAGTTTAGAGAATATAGGGGTCGCCCCTATTTCTACAAAGATATGTAATTATAGCAGTGGCATCTCTTCCTATATGACCAGCATTTGAAAATCATAGTGCCTTGAAAAAATTGAGGTTCTTAGTAGAGCGTCTAATCCTACTACTAATCTGTTATGTATTCTACATAGCCTACCCCTGAGAGTATAGTGAGGAAGGGTGTCACCCTGTTGCAACATGTTGATTTTGTATAACATATTAGGGTCTAGCTGATAGCTTGATTTGATCCTACTATCCTAATACGAGGAAACTATCAAAATAGCCATAACGAACAACTTAGAACCCTACACCCTTGACAATGCATTATGCAGCCATGTTTTCACTCCAAGTTTTCACTTCAAACTTAAAACCCCATGAGCTTGGACAACCAGAACCATTGAAAAGGAGTTGAAAAATAGCCATAGAAGCGATTTATGACTTTTTGGTCTGTACCTATAATAAAGTGTGCATCTGTCAAATATTTTGCTCCCATCTTTGGACAACAATACGAAAGCTAATAACTCTTTTTCATAAAATGATAGGGGCTGCCATTTAGGGGCTTAGAGACCTGCTTATGTAAGCAATTGGAAGGTAAACTTGCGTACGGGCTGATCTAATGCCCCCTTTGGAAGCATATGTCTCCACCTCAAAGGGTATAAAGAAGCTAGGTATAGAAAATACCATTGCACTCACTAGAGCGGTCTTCAAAGTCAAGAAGGCCTTATTGGCTAACCCATTCCACACAAAAGCTCCCTTTTTCAACAGATCTGTTAGGGACTTTCTAACTAGGCAAACCCTTTGATAAAATTTCTGTAATAACCTGCTAAACCAAGTAAGCTCCTCAGTTCTCTAAATGTCCTCGGCAGGCTACTGAGTTACTGCCTCAATCTTCTTAGGATTAGTTTCAAGCTATTTTGCTGAAATAAAGTGACTTAGCTACTCAATTTTTCAGAAGGCAAATGTTTTGGCATACATTTGGTTAAGTTGCATAAGATTAAAAAATTGATCCTAATGGGACCAGTATATCGTCAAAAAAATGAGAACACACATCCTCAATAAGGGCTTCAACACTTAATTCATCCAATAATAAAAGGATGTTAGGGATTTTTGTTAAGCTATATGGCGTGACTAAAATCTCATAATGGCCTGTATGTGTTTTGAAAATTATCTGATAAACATTCTCTTCAACCATTCTACATTAGTGATAGCGTGATTGTAGGTTTATCTTACTAAAAAAAAGTTGCACCAGCGAACTCATCCGTCAATTCTTCTAGCACAAGTATACAAAATTTATTCTTCAATGTATGTTTGTTCGACTTCCTATAATCCATACACAATCCGTCACTTTGTTGGATGACCCCGATGTCTACCATATCTTGAACAAGTTCCTCAATCACATCCCTTTGTTTTGAAGGGTATTTGTAAGGTCTTATATTAAGTGGATTAGAATTGGGTAATAGAGGAATTTTATGATAAAAAATCCATCTATATGGACCTAAGGTTTGGGGCTCCTATAACACACTTCCAAACTAAGGCTTAATATTAATCAATGTATGTGTTGCTAGGAAATCAGATATTTTAGTACCTAGCAAGCAAGCTGTAACTTTTTCTGGATCGTTGACTTGAATTAAGCAGAATTTTATAACATCTTGATGTTTAGTCTGAGTAGTAATTCCCTCAGCATAATAGTCGTTGTTACTTAGGATACCCCTTTGAGACACATATGTTTTCCACTTGCTAGCTAAAATGGTACACACATCTTAACTTTCTTATTATGTGACATTTATATTATATTTACATGAGTATGTGAAAGATCCGAAAATATCTTTGATTGATTTAATTTTATCTTGCATGTTAATACCACATTTTTTGTGTTAAAAATAAAAATAAAGTGTTTATTATAAGTTTAAATATATGCATGTCATAAATTGAAAATTTATGATATTATATATATTAATGTAAGAAATGTTATTTATATGTTCATATTATAAATTTTCAAGTATTGTGATTATTACCCGAAATCGATATTGAATTAATGTCACAAAAGAAAAATATATAAACCGAAATTTTTCTATTCATATGATATTATTGATGGATATATGTTTTATTATGTGTATTTTTACATTAATGTTCTTGCATGTAAATTTTATGAATTTCTATTATGTAAAATGCGTAAAAAAGATTTGGTGATGTTTTTGTAGATATTTTTGTTTTGAATGAATTTTGTGAGGTGTAGGATTATATTTTATATGATCTTTATAGTAGATGGAAGTTAGAAAATCATTTAAGTTACAATACCCAAGAACCAGAAAAGTGAAAAAAATAGATTAAAACAGAAAATTTTGAAACTTTACCTTAAACTAGTGAATAATTGATTAACCCCAAATTTGCCCTTGCCATGTACCTCATTTGGGCTTGTTTGCATTCGATTTCATTCATATACATGTGTTTTTGTCGGATTTACGCCCTTTTCGAGGGTAGCATGTGTTTGCTCGTGTTTTCGCAGGTTTTTCGTGTATTTCCGAGCCAAAGAATGATAGAGATGTTGATTCCCGGGCCCCGGAGGCCTCGAGGGAGGAACGAGATCGAATCAAGTACTAGAGGATAAAATCCAAGCCAAGACAAGGAAGAAAAAAGGATTTTTGCAAGGGAACGACCACCCTTTCCCATGGGAACGACCACCCGTTCCCCAACCTTGAAGAAACATGCCCAAGAAGGAGATCAGAAAGTTGAACGACCATGGTCGTTCCAGTGAGAACGACCACTCGTTCCCGTGAGAACGAGCACTCGTTCCCATGGGAACGACCACTCGTTCCCCAACCTTGAAGAAACATGCCCAAGAAGGAGATCAGAGAGTTGAACGACCATGGTCGTTCCCCCCGGAACGACCACTCGTTCCCTATCCTACAACACCATCAGAGATCAGAATGTGGAACGACCGATCGTTCGCCCTAGAACGACCGATTGTTCCTTCTTCGCAGAATGGGCTTTTGGCTTGGCTGCTCATTTGACGGCCCTTTTTATGTCATTTGAAGGATTATTCCTCTTCTTTTTCTGAAGACCTACTCATAAGGATTGCTATATAAGGGACATTTTTGTATTATGAACACATCCTTTTAAACCCTTTTTTTTTACATTACTTTTACTATTTTGTAGTAGCTTATTTTTGCAAGAATCATTTTATGCTTTTTAATTCTTTCTTAATCTTTATTCTTGAAACCCTAGATTTTATTTTCTACAATCAACATTGAAAATCCCAAAATACTTCAATCCAAGTTTATTTTAGCTTTATAGTTGTTCAATCTAATGGGTCATTGCTAGTTGGGGCTTTTCTTCTTCATCAACCTCCATTGTTGAAGGTTTAAGCTTCAATATTTTTCTGGGTTCTTTATTTTTGTTCTCCAATTGCTCCTATCTTTTGTAGGTACTTTCTAATACTTCTTCTTAGTTATTATTGATAGTTTACTTTTGTTTTTATGCTTATTTGTAGTTTTCACCATTGTTGCTCATTAGCTTTGATATTTGGATTCTTGTGTTTATTGGTTGTTCAATATCTTGTCATATTACTTATCATGATGTCTTTAAGCAATAAAATGAGTAGTGAGTGGTTAGTTAGGGGTTGGGATTAGCTCAATCCTTGTTAATAGCTTGATAATGGTGGAATATTGGTTGATATCGGTTCGAATGGAGACTTAGTAGAAGGGTTGCTCCATTTATTGCTTGAGGGTTGCCATGGTTGTATTTGGGAGACCAACGAGGGTTGGATCCCGAAGTAACCTCAACCCTTGTTCAATAAATGGAGTTGGGTTCAAGGGATCAACGAGAGTTGAACCTTGCAATCGCCCCTTCAACTAGGAGGTTTCCCCTCCACCTACGAGAGTAGGGGAGGATTGACGGATAGTGGACTTTTGTTGCCCGATTTTCTTATCTTTACTCATGAGAGTGAGAAGGATGAGATTTGTATTGTGTTCCACTTCTCTTTAATCAAACCAAAGGAATCCAAACCTCTACCATAGGATAGTCATCACAAGTGAGCAAACCCTACCCCGATGTTTCTTTGCTTGTTATTTTCATAGTTATAGTTGTAGTCTAGCTCATCACCAATCCCCTATACATGATTCCCCAACACCTAAAGAGGCCCTAAGTCTCACACTCATCTCCCTATGGATCGACCCCCTTCTTGCCACTACACTTGTGTAGTTTTAGTTAAGGGTGTTTATAAATTTTGTTTGATTAGAGGCTTTAGCAAATGACCAAAAAGCCTTTTATCAATAATCTTGTTATTCTTCAATGAAAAATTGAAGTGGGTAACTGTTAAAATTGAAGAAAATGGAAGATTTGATTGGATTGAGAGGGTGAAAAAGGAGAAAACTTGGAGCATTGGATCTGCTAGGCCACCTACTACCACATAGAAAATTGAGTTTTGGATTTTTCTGGGTTTTGAAAAAATGGCAGCCATGGAAGGAGTGAAGAAGGCGAAGAAGAAGAAACTAACCCTAGTTAGGTTAATTTCAAAAACTTAACGGATTTTTAACGGAAAATACTTAAAAATGGTCACGGTTGTATCTACCCCTAAACGTCAGGGTGCCATTGGGAAAAAAAGAAGTTTATACACCATTGATAATAACGCATACCTCAGGGGCACCAATGATAATTTCCCTTGAAATTATGTGTACTTGGATGAATGATAGTAAGAAAATATCAAACCACGGACCGACGTGTAATCCAGCACCCGTGTTTTCTAGAATGTGGAAATGCGGGGTTAGATAGGGTGTCCGGGAGAGTCTCATCCTGTGGAAGCTAAAGCATAAAAATTGGTGGAGTGGTGGCTTCTCACTACAAGAAATGTCTTTTTCTGCAATGACAGAAGATGATACCCATTAAATTAAATAAAGGTAGAAGCCCCTGTCGTCCAGGAAGGAAGAGCTAAACGGAAGCACTTTTTTTATTCCCCGGAGTAGAATTATTGAGAAAGAATATAAGGACTAGACTAGTGACAGAGAGGGGAAGGTTTAAAGGCTTTAGTTTAGGCGGTAGACTCAAATTTTAAAAAAGGTAAAAAGCATTCGAAATTCTAATTAATCAGACCCGCGCTACACTTTGTCCCTTCACCTTCTCTTCGACTGATCTACTGCCAAAAATACCAATATTTTCAGAAAATTTTGCCCTAAAACTCTAAAAACCCTAGATTTCTCCCAAACAAGCAAGTACCTGTGCGTTTCTTCCAGCTCTTCATCAAGCTTCTTCATTGTGCTCTTTCAAGTAAGTTTTAGCATATGATTTTTTATTTTATTTTTGTCTTAAATTCAGAATTTTGGTTCTATAATTCTGAAGAAAATCAAATTTATAAATGTTTTACATTGTTTTACTTGTTTTTGAATAAATCTTATATTTGTATTAGAGGGTTTTGATTTTGGGTAATGCTTGGTAGTCTCTGTTTTGATGCTAAAACAAATCAAGTGGACTAATAATTAGTAAAGACTGATCCCCCTACTGCTGTTGGTTTGTTCTTGTCACCTACTGCTAGGCCTGTTCAACAGATCAAGTCAGGTCAGGTTTGGGTTCGTGTCATATATAAACAGGTCAGAAAACCCTTGACTTAGACCCAACCCATTTAGATAATTAGGTCATATAGAAACACTCAGAGATTATGAATGCAACAAGAGGGGGGGTGAATTGTTGTATTGTGCTTTTAAGTATTTTTGCCTTGATGAAGATTTTCATCCTATTCTTCCAATACGTGTAGAATTGTCCATCGAACATGGGCGGTCTTTGAGTAGAGTAACCTTCTTCAATTCGTTCATTCATTTTCAACATCTCTAAAATACCAAGATACGACTCTCAGGGTTTCCTGATCAAATGAGGAACAGGGCTCTGATACCAATTGTAGAAACACTTAGAGATTATGAATGCAACAAGAGGGGGGGTGAATTGTTGTATTGTACTTTTAAGTATTTTTGCCCTGTTTTTGCGGAATATAAATTAAATAAAAATACTTAAACGAGAAGCAAGAAAGTAAAATGGAGACAAGGATTTTTTACGTGGAAACTTTCTAGGCCTAATAGAAAGAATACCACGACCACTCGGGATTTTAAGCTTCTCTTAATATGTTTTAGGCAATTAATACAATTACATAAAATAATAAATTTCTCTTCTAGGCCTCTTCTCTTCACTTTCTCCTTCTCTTCTTTTCTCTTTCTCTCGTTTCCCCTTAGAATTCCCTTAAGTCTAATTACAAACACTCAAAAATCCTTACAAATAAATTTCTCTAGAATGGATAATAACTAAGATATTGCATAAGAAAAATATTACAATTTAATTGGCAAATCGAAAGAATAAATATTTTTCTTATTTGGGTGATCTCTCTTGAATATTTCGGTTAGGGCACAACACTTACTATTACCCGGTTTAAAACATCTCCTTTTATTTGAGATTAATCGTGTAACTACCCATAATTCCCTTATTCTGAAATGTTGGAAAGTGGGGGATTATCTTGGAGGTTATCTTACGGTTAATTTTTAATAACTAATTAGCTATTAATAATTAATGAAGACTAACTCAACTAAACCCTAACTTCTTCCCTATTTTTGTGGAAAGAAATAAGGAGACTTATTCTCAACCATTAGTTTTATGTGGTGGTTATTTAAATGATTGCCAATTAATATCTTATGCAATATTCTAATATTTACCCGTACATTCAACTAAAAAATAGAAAAACTAATTTCCTACGTTACTTTAGTTGACCAACTTCTCCAGACCTGTTTCGTTGGGAACACTGTACTGTCTCCATCAGCACTTATATCAGATTATCAATTCTTGGAATAGTAGAGATCAATTTCACTTTTGACTTTCCACATGATCTTCTAAGCTGACTATTTTGACTTTTGGCTTGGACTTTGACATGTACAATATCCTTTATACAAGCCTTTTAGGTGCCATCGACGACTTTAATAAAATCGGATTTACGACCTACAAAACAATCTCTAAAACTTGTTTGTTTATAAATAATGAAGTCATCATCAAAACTAAAGAGGGCCAACAAATTCCCCCTTTTTGATGATGGCAAACTTTATAAACAAACTTAATTAAAATAGAGTAAAATAAATATAATAGAGCATGCTAGAGATTAGAACAACTCTAAGTAAACTTAGCAAATCAATTTATTACATAGTAATTTACCGAGCATCCAATATAAACGATTTACTCTAAGATTATAATTTAAAATCATATCATAAAAACATGTATGGAATATAACCTATGTCTTTAAATTAACCATTTTCCAAAAATAATAAACATAAACATTTAAGTATCAAATCTATACTTAGGTGAATTTTAGAATAGACTTATTAGAGCAAACACTTTAAGCAAAGTAGTAATATCCAAGTAAAACATAAAAACACAAAGTATAGTTTAATTTGAAACAACATAGTAATATCAGAGCATGAATTGAAACAGCATTGATATCAAAATAGAATTCAAATCAGAGATAGCATTCAAATCAAAGAAAAATATAATATGAGTATATCGAAAACAACATTGAGTATATGCAAACTATGGCATCACAAGTATTCCTCTAAGTTTGTTGTTTTTCTTCCCCCTTTTGACATCAATCAAAAAGAATTGGTGTAACCAAACCACAGCACTAAGGCAAGCGTTAGTCAAAGAGAGATAATAAGCAGCAAACATACAAGCAAATACCATAAAATGACCAAGATATGCAACGAATAAGCATCATAGACCAATTTGCAAAAGTAGATGAAAATGAAAGCAGTAGCATGATTGTTTCAACAAAAGAAAATTACGACAAAGCGTAACCCAGCTGGTACTTCAACAAAATATAAGAAAATATTGTTTGATTGTTAGAAAAACAGACGTTATGGCCAACAATTACTCAAATTAAGTAGTGGAGCAGAAGGAGAGATCAAGCAACAGTCTCCTCATCAACGAACTCGGTCTGCACTTCAACAGTGTCAAGCTTGGCACCAAGACGGGATTCCATCTGGGACATCTGATCAGTAAGGTAATACAAGTGAGACACGGATTTCATCTTGAAGAGCATATAATTGAGACTGAAAATTATGAAACTTGGAGAGAACAAGGTCTAGGGTAGCAAAAGGAACAATAGAGGGGTTAGTATCAAAACCAGGTTTAGTGTGTGGAGGTGAAGCTTGTGAGGTGAATGTTGGTGGAGTAGTAGGTATAGGTGATGTTGGTGGTGTGGTGGAGGTGTGGCTGGTTTTGGTGAAGGAGGGGTATGGGTAGGCGTTTTGGTGGGATATAAGGTGATTTCTTCATCCATACCAACTGGACGTTTTGAGGCCAGCCTGCTGCTCTTTCTAGGAGTGAGCACAGGTTCCTCCTTGACCGGCATAGCAACCTCTTCATCATCAGAACTGTCATCGGAATGTTGTTCCTCCAGTTGTTCACCTTCTCCCTCTCCGGAGGCTTCCCCCTCACTTAGTACTTCCCCCTGTTCCTTTGTAGCCTCTACCTGTTCAGTGTGGGAAGAAAGAACATCTCCCTGATCCTTATCCTTCTTTTCCTCCCTCTCCCCTCCTTTTTCTGCTTTTCCCTCTTCTTCATTTTCTTCTTTGTCTCCCTCCTCCTTCTCATCACCAGAACTTACATTTTCAACTTCAATTAGGTCTTCTAATATCCCTTTTTCGTTCAACTTTAAGTGCAAATTCTTAAGACATTTAACACTTATTTTGTTATTTGAACTTATTGGGAATTGAAGACCATCTAAGGGTACACCGAACTTCTTAAAAACACAGGTCAATAAGCCTCCATATCCAACCATAAGTCCTTTCTTAATACATCAAGACAGATGTGAAATCATTAAAGATGAAAAGTTTATTTTGATGTGGTTAGCCAAACAATAAATCAACGTGGCATCACGAAGGTTTACTTCGCTTCGCTTGGAATTGCAAGGCAAAATAAAGCGTCGTGCAATGTTGTATAAAAGCTTGTGAAGTGGTGATAAAGAGTTGTGGCTAAATCTTTTTTTGTCATCAATCCCTAAGAACTTTAACACAGTCTTTTCTGTAATACCCGAAAACACAATCTTTGAACTAACAAAGTAAGTGTCGAAGCCCACAGCAGGAACATCAAACCATTCCCCAAACATTAAACTATTGAACTTAATCTTGATTTCTTTAACAGTACTAGAACAAACCCCATTTCCTATGGTGAAATTTTTTATAAACTCACGCATTAGATTTGGGTGAATCGGATTGCACGAGTAATCAAACATTAAAATTTCCCACCCCTGATTTTGTAAAATGGAATGTAATTGAGGGAAAAGGTTTGATTCATACCAGTACTTGTCGATTCCAAACCCGACAGACATCTCCTTAGCGACTTCTTCAGCACTATGAGGGTCAAGTTCCTTGGTCCTCTTTGTGGGTCTAGATGAAGAAATACCTTTTGGGTTGGAGTGAGGTCGTTTGGTTCCGGCATGCATGGATTTGGGCGTAGTTGATTTTTGTTCTTCTTGAGATGATGAAGGTGGTGCATCTTCTGAAGGTGAGGGATGAACCACTTGAAGCAGTTTTGGTTGAATAAATTTTGGTGTCTTCCATTTCGTAGTTTTGCTTGAAGAGGATGATTTTGGGGTTTTCATGGTGGAAACATGAGATGAAGATGGAGGAGTGATGGAGTGAATAGGTTTGACGGTTTTGAGGGCTTGTAGAATGAGTATAGTACTTCAATTTAGGGAGTGATGGAGTGTGTGAGTGAGTGATGTGACGTGAGAGAGTGGGTTTTTAAATGTGTGAGTGGACGGTTATTGAAGAGTTTGTACTACTTCTTGGATCAGTTCATTACGTGTGAACAAGGAGTGTAACGAAAAGTTCGCGGGTATATTCATTGAATTGAGCGGTTAATAACGGTTTTTCGAAACACCACGATGATCCGTCTTCTAATATAATTTAAGTTGACCATGCGAAAAAGAAAAATTAAAATTAAAAGGCTGGAATTTGTGAAAAAAGAAAAATAAAGAAAATTTTGGAAATAAGAAAAAACATATGTCCTCGTTTTTTTTCGTTTTTAACATGAGGACAATATCACATAAAATAAACATATGCTATTTTGGTCTAATCAGTTAAGCATGCAATCAAGAAAGCATTCATGGCACGTACTTAAGATAGTTGCGTACCTGTATCTTGCAATAATTGATTTCTCAATCATGACTCTTGTGGATGATCTAACCTTTTCAACTTTTCATGTTATTTTGAGGAGGAGTGCTTGCATTAAACTTTAGTAGAGCTTGATCATAACAAGTTCCAGCCTCATCTTTTCATATTATTTCCTTGGAGGTGGTTTAGTCATTATATCTGCAACTTGCTCATTGGTACTGACATGTTTAACAATAATATTTTCATGCTCAACATTATCCTTAAGAAAATGATGTCGTATATGTATATGCTTAACTCTAGAATGATGCACGGGATCCTTTGATATGCATATGGCACTAGTATTATCACAATAAATAGGAACACATTCAAATTTAATACCAAAATCTCTTAGCTGTTGTTTTATCCAAAGCATTTGGGAACAGTGGCTGTTGGCACATATTCTGCTTCAGCGATGGATAGAGCAACGGTGTTCTGTTTCTTGGAACACCAAGATACTAAACATGAGCCAAGAAATTGTACCATACCTGAAGTACTTTTCCTGTTCACGAGATCTCCTGCATAATCTGCATCATTATAACCTTTCAAATCATAGACATCACTTTTAGGATAAAATAGGGACAAGTCATATGTTCCCTTTATGTATCTTAGAATTCTCTTCACTGCTGTATGATGTGATTCCTTGGGATTTGATTGAAATCTATCACACAAGCCAACACTAAACGAGATATCTGGCCTACTAGCCGTTAGATATAACAAAGATCCTATCATACCTCTATACATGGTTTGGTCAACATTGATACCATTCGAATCTTCATCTAGTCATATGTTAGTGGCCATAGGTGTGTGGTTTGTTTTAGCATTATCTAGACCGTATTTCTTTAGATGTTCTTTAATATATTTTTATTGATGGATAAAGATACCATTAGTCGTTTGTTTAATTTGCAAACCTAGGAAGAAATTTAATTCTCCCATCATACTCATTTCAAATTCAGCACTCATTAGGTTAGCAAATTCTTTATATAATGATTCGTTAGTGGCTCCAAAAATAATATCATCAACATAAATTTGCACAACTAAAATATCAGAACCTCTATTCTTAAAGAATAAGGTCTTATCAATTTTACCTCTAATAATGTCATTTTCAATCAAAAACTTGGACAATCTTTCATACCATTGCCTAGGAGCTTGTTTGAGCCCATAAAGAGCTTTATCAAGCTTACACTACAAGAAAAATAATAATGGGCGACAAAAATGTTAAGTTATGGGCGATAAAATTAAATTTGTGGCACATGTATAATATTGGGTGACAAAAATAAATTTTGTGGCACAATGTAACCTTTTGGGCATTAAGTTACATTTTTGTTGTTCAAAGTTGAGCATGGGCTACAAAAAATTTACATGTGCTATAACAATAATTTTAGTAGCCCAAAATGTTAAATGCATTACAATCATTAAAATTGTGGCCCAAACCTAACATTCTAATTACCCGCATAACATTTCAATTCCCTCCCTCTACTAAGATTTATCAAAAACCCGCCCGCCATAATTCCCTAAAAACGCTCCACAATTACACCCCACTCACTCAAAAACTACCCATCATCTCTCTACATTTTTTATTTTTTTTCATCTTTTACCATTATAAACAATGGGTTTAATATCTTCACCTTCCTCCGTTGATTATGCCGATTTCTATAATCTCTCAACCGCCTGAAGAATATCATGCTGCTGTTTGTTTATTCATCTTCTCTCAACCGGTTTCTATCTTCCCTTTTGGCAAATTCAATCGATTGTCCTGAATTATTTGTAAATGTCTTCATCTCTTTATTCATTTGATCTGATATTTGATTCATTTCTGGGTTTATATTCGATTGATTTGCCATTTCCTGTGATCAATTTTTTGTGGGTTTTCTTTATTTGCATTCAACCTGTTTAAAGGTGACTTTATAATCTGAAAAAGAAAATTTTTTTTTGATTATTAAACCGCCCAATTCATATTCACAATTTGAAGATTTGTTCTTGATGGATGACAACTATCACCTACGTGGTTATGTGGTGAGGATGAAATATTCCCCTAATTATAATTTTAAAATTTTCTGGGTTCTAAAACTTTGTAGATTTTGTTTTTGTTATTAGGTGTTTGATTATCTCTTGCTTTATGTAAAAAAAATTCATACAATTTGCCAATTATTTTATGGTTTTTTTAAATATTATTATTGGTTTTAAGATTGATGGGTGGCTCTGTATTATGCTACAATTCTAAATGTCTCAGAAATTGCTGTGCAAAAGCAAACAAACCTCCTTAGATAATGTTAATCAGTGGAATTGGGTAATTGATCACTATTGGAATGATCCTAATACCAAGGTCAAACATTACTTATCTTTAATTTATCACAAATTCTTACTTGAGACCATCTCAAGTTTGGGCCAGTCCAATTTTAAATTTTAAAAAAAAAAATTAATTGAACTTTCTAAACACTCGCATATAATTGGATATATAATGATCTGTATTTGGAGTTATAATTTTACATAGTTGGGTATATAATGGTTTGTATATGGAATTATAATATATTTCACTAGATGTTTTTGTTTTAAATTATAACATAAATTAGATTTGGGTTGGGCTTTTAAAACTTTACAAAAGACGGTCTCTCAAGAGAGCACATGTTTATTTATAGCTACAATAATAATGATGGGTCATAAATTACTACGTGTATCTGATTTGAATTAATTTTGTATAGAGTATATAAGTGAAAAAAACAAAAATGCTTGATTGTTTAAATGGAGCGAAATCTACTGCAAGGCTTTTTGATGAAATGATATTTTCTTTTTTCCCTATATATGACTATTAAATATAAATAATTTATATATATTTTCTTTATGCAGGAAAATGAACCTCCACATATACCAAAAAATTCACAACAAGATAATGCAAAAGTTTTAGAACGAGAACCTTCGACACAAGCCGATAAAGAACCACTATACTTGTTACTTTACTTCTTGGGGATTTTAATACTTAAATTGCTAGAAACATTCTATTTTTATTATTGTTAATTATTATATGTGATTCTCTTTGTTGTTGGTGCTTAATAATTTTATGTATTAAATTATAATCAAAAGCAATGTTTAATATAATTTAACTTGTTATTAGAGACATTTATTTTCTATTGTGGGCCACAAATAAAAGTGTAGTCCAAAACCTTTATAATAAGGTTTTAGAATCTTTGGAGCACAAAATACTTGTTGCCCATGGTATTGTATGAGCGACAAAATCACGATAATGCCCAAAGTATTAAACATGGGCGACAAATTTTTTTAATTTTGGACCACAAAATAATGACGCCCAAGGTGTTAATTGGGCAACGGAATCAATCACGGGCGATAATTAAATTGAACATTGGGCCACAACAGTTTGACGCACAATGTTGAATATAGGCGACAAATTAATCAAGACGCCCATAATCAAACGGCTTGGGCAACAAACTCGTATTTGACGCCCAAAGTTTTTTACATGGGCAACATCGATAGAGCCACAGTTATAGTGACAAAAAATTTTTTGTGACCCAATGTATGGGCCACACTTTTCAATTGTTTGTGCTACACTTTTGGTTGTCGCCCAATATCACTTTTCTTGTAGTGAATTATAGACATGATCTAGAGAAGATGGATTTTCGAAGCCAGGTGGCTGTTCCACAAAGACTTCTTCTTCTAGAAAACCATTCAAGAAAGCACATTTCACATCCATTTGATATAACTTATAATTCATAAATGCAGCAAATGAAATTAGAATTCTGATAGCCTCTAACCTTGCTACCGGAGCAAATGTTTTCGTATAATCAATACCTTCTTGTTGATTGTATCCTTTAACCACTAGCCTTGCTTTGTTTCTTACTATTGTTCCGTGCTCGTCCAGCTTGTTTCTAAAAACCCATTTTAAACCAATTATCTTGCATTTCTTGGGATTCAGTTCCAAGTGCCACACTTTATTTCTTTAAAATTCATTTAATTCATCTTGCATTGCAACAACCCATTCTGAATCTTGTAATGCTTCTTCGTGATTCTTGGGTTCCAATGTTGAGAGAAACGCAAAGTGTGCACAAAAATTTCTTATCTGGGATCTGGTCTGTGTGCCTTTGTTTATGTCACTTATAATCAAGTCAAGTGGATGTGACTTTTGATGTTTCCACGGCTTAGGCACAAAATCTCTTGTGGAGACAGTTATGGGAACAAGATCACTTACTTGATTGACATTTTGCTCAACTTCATGTTGTTCATTTTGTTCTACTCTGGGAGCAGCTGGATTTGGAACACCTTGTTGGTCCTGATTTTCCTGCTGTCCCTGCTCTTGCTTAGGTTCTACAGTTTCAATTTGAACTTGTTGTTCTTTATTTGCTTCTCAATCTTGCTCTTTATGCATGTTTTCTTCATCTTCCAAGTTAGCAAGACCTATCTTAAGATCACCTGTTTCTTGTTCACTTTTCATAAAGTTAGTTTCATCAAAAATAATGTGAACAGATTCTTCAACACACATAGTTCTCTTGTTATAGACTCTATAAGCTTTACTATGGGATGAGTAGCCAAGCAATACTGCCTCATCACTTCTTTCATCAAACTTTCCTATATTTCGTTTTCCATTTATGTGAACAAAGCATCGACATGCAAACACACGAAAATACGAAATATTTGGTTTAACACTTTTAAATATTTCATAGGGGGTCTTAGAAGTGATTGGTCGAATTAACACACGATTCAGAATATAACATGCAGTATTAACAGCTTCAGC
Organism: Amaranthus cruentus; assembly: GCA_019425755.1. Classification (NCBI taxonomy): domain Eukaryota; kingdom Viridiplantae; phylum Streptophyta; class Magnoliopsida; order Caryophyllales; family Amaranthaceae; genus Amaranthus; species Amaranthus cruentus. Next base: position 6,141,470 of record CM033464.1, read on the forward strand.
CCAAAAGTTTCTAGGGAGACCACTAGCAATTAACATGGTTCTAGCCATTTCCTCTAATGTTCTATTTTTACGTTCTACCACACCATTTTGTAGTGGTGTCCTAGGTGCGGAAAAATTGTGACTTATACCATGCTCATTACAATAATTCATAAACCTTGAATTTTCAAATTCTTTACCGTGATCTGATTTTATGTGGATAAGTTGATTGTTACTAGATTTTTGAATTTTATTTGCAAAAGCAACAAATTCATCAAAAGCTTCATCTTTGCTAGTTAAAAATAAGGTCCAAGTAAATCTACTATAATCATCAACTATAACAAACACATATCACTTTCCACTGCTACTTTGGATTCTCATAGGTCCACAAAGATCCACATGAATTAACTCAAGTGGCTTTGAGGTGGTCACAACATTTTTAGGTTTAAAGGATGACCTAACATGTTTTCCTTTGGCACAACGATCACAAACTTCATCTTTTTGAAATTTAAGGGACGGCAATCCTCTTACTAGGTCTTTAGATCGTAAAGCATTCAGCAATGAAAAACTAGCATGACCTAAACGTTTATGCCAAAGAAGAGGGCCATCTTCTATAACACTAAGACATGTCAAACTGGCTTTGGGAACAGTGTGAAGGTCCACAACATAAGTGTTCCCTTTTCGGATTCCTTCCAAAACAGTGTCTCTTGTGTCATTCCTAGAAATAATGCACTTTTCAGAAGTAAAGATTACAGAGTTACCTTTGTCGCAAAATTGAGAGATACTTTACAAACTATGTTTTAAATTCTCGACCAAAAATACATTGTCAATTGCGTGGGAACTTGACCATCCTTATTTTCCTTTGGCGATGATTTCGCCTTTCATATTGTCTCTAAAGGTCATAGTTCCTCCATCATAGGCTTCCAGTGAGAGAAATTTTGATTTATCACCTGTCATGTGCTTGGAACAGCCACTGTCGACATACCATGAGCTGTTCCCCCTCACTAGAACCTCTTTTCCTTTAGACATTTCGTTATGAGTAGCCATGAGACATAGATTAGCTGTTTCTTCCTCAACTGGAGCTTCAGTTTCAGCTTCGCTCTCAGATTCTCCCCATGCAGCAATCATGGCTTTGCGAAAGTCAATCTTATTGAAATTCCCCTTCATCGGTTGTCTTCCTGTTTCCCTTGCCTTCCCTTTGCCCTTCTCGTTCTTCCATTGAGGGCACTCCTTAATGAAATGATCAGTACTTCCACACTTGTGACATTCGTAGTTAGTTTTGGTATTAGCAGTTCCTCTTTAATTTCTTTGTTGTTTCTTTGATTGGTGTATCTGATGTTCCTGAAGAACTTCTTGAATTTTCAAACCATTCTGACTCTTCATCACATTTTGACTCTTCTTGATCGTTCGCTGCCAAAGCCAAGCCTTTGCTTCGGGAACTGTCAGTTGTTCCCAGATGCAATTTGTGGGTCATTAGGGAACCAGCCAACTCTTCCAGATTGAACTTTGTGAAATCCTTAGATTCCAGTATGGTTGTGACTTTAGCTCTCCAACGGTCATCTTGAGGTAGACTGCTGAGAATTTTCTTGACATGTTCATCTGAGGGAATAAGCCTTCCAAGAGAGACAAGTTCGTTTGTTATGTTGTTGAATCTAGTGAACATCTCTTGAATACTTTCTCTTGGTTCGATAACAAATCTTTCATTTTTCGACATCACCAAGTCAATCTTTGAGCGCTTAACTTCACTTGTTCCTTCATGAGTAACTGCTAGCAGATCCCAAATCTGCTTTGCTGTTTTGCAACCCATAATGCGATTATGTTCATTTGAGACCATAGTGAACTAATTTGATGGCAAGAGCATTCATCTCCATTTTCTGAAAATCATCTTTCTCTAATTCAGTGATCGGTTTGGGAACAGTTTCGTTATTGGAGTTGGTAGTTGTTACCTCGAAGTCTCCAATTTCGATAACTCTCCAAGCTTGATAATTTTCGGCCTTGATGAAGATTTCCATCATATTCTTCCAATACGTGTAGAATTGTCCATCGAACATGGGCGGTCTTTTAGTAGAGTAACCTTCTTCCATTCGTTCATTCATTTTCAACATCTCTAAAATACCAAGATACGACTCTCAGGGTTTCCTAATCAAATGAGGAACAAGGCTCTGATACCAATTGTAGAAACACTTAGAGATTATGAATGCAACAAGAGGGGTGGCTGAATTGTTGTATTGTGCTTTTAAGTATTTTTTCCCTGTTTTTGCGGAATATAAATTAAATAAAAATACTTAAACGAAAAGCAAGAAAGTAAATTGGAGACAAGGATTTTTACGTGGAAACTTTCTAGACCTAATAGAAAGAAAACCACGACTAGGGATGGTCATGGGGCAGGTCTGGAGCGGGTCCAACCAGACCCGGACCCGGACCCTTATAATTTTTTGAGATCCAGACCCGGATCTCCGAATCTGATGGGTCTAGGGTCCTTAATGGATCCTTAATGGGTCTAAAAAGGGTCTCTTTGATTAGTCAAATTTGAACAATTTGTAAGTTATTATATTTTTTGTATATTTGTAAGAGAGTTATTATCGCATTTTACAAATATTTAATACTAATTTAACATCTAAAGTCGCATGGTTCCATTCAGATACGTTTAAGTTCTATTATAAATACCAGTTCGAGTCCATGAAATAAGGGTAATTGGGTTAGCACTAAGCAAGTAGCATATATATTATTTATATATATTATGATTATATGAAAAGAAAATAAGTGTTGGGAAAAAAATTCATACATAGAAGACAAATAAAAATGAACAATATAATATTATAAGGGTCTAAGGGGCGGGTCCAGGGTCCAGGTCTCGGACCCTGACCCGGACCCGCCAATTATTTTTTAGATCCAGATCCGACCCGGATCCGATAAATCTCAAAAAATACGACCCAGACCCTTAAAAAAGGGGCGGATCCGGGGCGGATCCAACAGGGTCCTTGACCCGTGACCATCCCTAACCACGACCACTCGGGTTTTTAAGCTTCTCTTAATATGTTTTAGGCAATTAATACAATTACATAAAACAATTCTCTTCTCTTCTCTTCTCTTTTAGGCCTCCTCTCTTCACTTTCTTCTTCTCTTTCTCTTCTCTTTCTCTCGCTTCCCCTTAGACTTCCCTTAAGTCTAATTACAAACACTCAAAAACCGTTACAAATAAAATTCTCTAGAATGGATAAAAATTAAGATATTGCATAAGAAAAATATTACAATTTAATTGGCAAATAGAAAGAATAAATATTTTTCTTATTTGGGTGATCTCTCTTGTATATTTCGGTTAGGGCACAACACCTACTATTAGCCGGTTTAAAACATCTCTTTTGATATGAGATTAATCGTGTAACTACCCATAATTCCCTTATTTTCAAATGTGGGAAAGTGGGGAATTATTTTGGAGGTTACTTAATATCTTACGGTTAATTTTTAATAATTAATTAGCTAATAATAATTAATAAAGACTAATTCAACTAAACCCTGACTTCTTCCCTATTTTTGTGGAGAGAAATAAGGAGACTTATTCTCAACCATTAGTTTTATGTGATGGTTATTTAAATGATTGCCAATTAATATCTTATGCAATATTCTAATATTTACCCGTACAATGAACTAAAAAACAGAAAAACTAATTTCCTACGTTGCTTTAGTTGATCAACTTCTCCAGACCTGTTTCGTTGGGAACACTGCACTGTCTCCATCAGCACTTATATCAGATTATCAATTCTTGGAACAGTAGAGATCAATTTCACTTTTGACTTTCCACATGATCTTCTAAGCTGACTATTTTGACTTTTGACTTTGACGTTGACATGTACAATATCCTTTAAACAAGCCTTTTAGGTGCCATCGACGACTTTAATAAAATCGGATATACGACCTACAAAACAATCTCTAAAACTTGTTTGTTTATAAATAATGAAGTCATCATTAAAACTTAAGAGGGCCAACAGGTCAAAAATCACAATCTTGACCTGACCTGCAACAGATCATGTTGACCTGATTTCGACCCACTTAACCCATATATAATTTTTTGTGTTTTCATTTTAAGCTTTTTAACGTTGATTAAATCTAATTTTTTAGGCTTTCATTTTAACTTTATGTTTTTTTTCTATTTATTTAGTATTTACTATGAAAAATAAGAAAATATTAAATGAAATATGTTTAGCTTATACATATAGATTAAACTCGAAATTAACACATTATTTAAATTGGTTATATAGATTTTTTTCAGGTTTAAACTTTTGACCTGAACCTAACTCATTCAATAAACAGATCAGGTCGAGTCGACCCATCTAATTAATTGGGTCAAAATGCTCAACCCATACCCACTTATTTCAGGTTAGGTTCAGGTTGGGTTAGCAGGTCGGATCAACTTTTGCCAGGCCTACCTACTACTGCTCGTTTGTTTTGTAAGGTGCTAAGTCTAGGCTGAGATTGAAGCATTGTTCTATTGCTTCTGCTACTGTTTTTGTCAAGTACATCAAAACAATGCATATTGTTGTACATCAAGTTTTAAATTTTATGTATTTTTGTTAAGTACATCAAATTTTTGCCGAATACAAGCAAAACAACTTTTACTAATGATGCATTAGTTTTTACGATTTCAAATGAAACATAGTACATTGTTTTGTATTTTCTGATTAATGGAAAACTTGTTTGGCAAAATAATAATAATAATAATAATAATAATAATAATAATAATAATAATAATAATAATAATAATAATAATAATAATAATAATAATAATAATAATAGTATATAACAAGATGCTTATTTTGTGTAGAAAACATGAAGAACTAAATATAGAGTACTGAAGTGTTTAGCCACGCTTATTAATCGAGGAAATATTGTATTACTTATAAGCGTGGCTAAATATAATATCAGCCACGCTTATATTATTAATTAAGCGTGGCTAAATGCATCAGCCTCACATATAAGCGTGCCTAAATGCATTTTTCAGCGTTGGTAGAGGCAATATTTTTTGTAGTGGATATTCATGTTGATCTTAGTGCATTCCTCCATTTTACAACCCAAGACCTATGTAGTATTTCTGGAAAGCATCCTGAATTTCCCTTGGATCGCTAGTGGAGCCATCCTCCGTTGTTGAAGAGAATGGTGGAAGTAACTGGTATTATCATCTCTCATGGTAAGCCATTTAAGCTTCGCTTTTTGTCTGAGGGCTGACTTCCACTCCTTCTTTGTTCTCCTGAAGATCTCTACTACTACTACTACTACTACCACTACCACCAAACGGGCCGTAAAAGTTTAACTATTAGCATATTAGATCTATATATTAAATAAGGAAAAAAATCGATGAACATGATTAAAAGTTATTACTTCCATTAGTGGAATAAACCTCTTATAGCTCAATTTCATGGGTCATATATGTTGTGATATTGACCCAAAGCACTTGCAATAGCAGCAGACAAGGTTTATCTGCATGCTCCGGTTCAAAACCACAACATAAAAGTGTGTTATGTTGTTGTTCTTCTTGAATCGCATTATATACCTCTCTTTTTTAGCCTAGTTTTTTCAATCCTTTTTATGTTGCGTAATTAAAAAACCGTAGCATATGTCGTATGGTAGATAGATTTTTTTCCACATGTGTTCAAATCTAATTTACCCATTGTTTCATGTAGAATAGATAACACGAGCTACAAGAATCATCTTTGTTTCATCCACACTTCTAGCATAATGAAATCTCATCTAAAGGACACGATACACTTTATAACATATCTTATACTCCCTCCATTCTTTTAAGTTCTTCTACCTTACTATAACGGGTAGTTTCAAAAGTTCTTCCACTTTAGAATACTTTTTATTTATTGAAAGTTTTCATCCACTTTTACCCCTTAAAACCCCACTTTCCTTACTTCACACTACTATTTAATTATTTTCTCTCTCATACTTCCATTTTAATCATTACTTCATACTAATAATTTAATTATTTTATCTCTCGTACTTACAATACAATTATTACTTTCCACTACTATATAATTAAAATAATACCCACTACCACTAAAGATTTCATCTTTCTTAATATTTGTGAAAAACCCAAAGTGGAACATCAAAAAAGAACGGAGGGAGTAGTAATAATCACCATTTTACATTTTTTGATTAAGATGCTTTCTTATTGGCATATTTCATATATTTGAATAAGAATGTAGTTGTGGGAGACAAGAGTTATATTTCATATATTTGAATAAGAATGTAGTTGTGGGAGACAAGAGTGAGAGATACACAATCATTCATAAAATTATCTCGATGACATTATGACCTTACTCCAACAACATCTAGGAACAAAATTAAATAAAACACGTGAAAATAGGTTCTTAAAATGGAGAAAACAAAGGAATCTTGACCGGGAACCTATGGACTTCGTTCATCCATGGATTCATTTCTTTAACAGAGTCTATATTTCTTAGAGACTTCCAAACTACACTGTTGCACTTGAAACCAGACCCAAATGCGATTTGCCATATACGGTCACCCTTCCTTATCCTCCCTTTGGCTTTCGAGTACGCTAACTCATACCAAAGAGAACTACTAGAGGTGTTACCAAACCTATATAAAGTCATTTTTGATGACTCCATATGCCACTCGCTAAGTTGCAAGTTCTTCTCTATCTCATCAAGTACAGCTCTCCCTCCTACATGAACGCAAAAGTGCTCGAAGGCTAACTTGAAATCAGGAATGTAAGACTTGATTTTCATTTTAAAGAGCTTCTTTCTAATCAAACTAGCCATGAACAGAAATTGCTCATGTATTGGAAGAACAAGTGGCCCTAGAGTCGTTATGTTGGTTTTTAATGCATCACCCGCAACAACCATCAAATCTTTTGAAAGAGAGACACCACTCCGTCCACTAGGATCTTCTTTTTGGTTGACACATCCAAAACACTTGTCTTCTGAACCTTTGTGGGTTCTAACACTATGAACAAGTTGATATTTCGACCTTCTCCTAACAGATTTTTTGGTAGAAAGGAGTATAGCAACTGCACCCATTCTAAATAAACAATTTGGAAGAATCATTGAACGTTCATTACCAAAATACCAATTCAAAGTGGTGTTATCTGTACTTACAATCAAAGCATAAGAGTTCCGATGAACTTGAAGAAGTTGCTTGGCAAGATCAATTGAAATCAACAATGCGCTACATTCCATTCCACCTAAGTTGTAGCTCATAATATTTTCTCGGAGCTCATAATGGTTAACAATCATGGTCGAAAGGGAAGGAGTAGGATTAAATAAGCTACAATTAGTAACCAAAATTCCGATATCCTTAGATTCACACCAGTCTTAGCTATAAGCTCGTCAATGGCACCAAACATCACCTCTTCAGATTCTTTACGAGCATATTCCATAGACGGACTTAGAGGCGAGTTATGAAAAGCCTTAGGAAGGTAAGTCTCCTCTCCAAGTCCCGATCTTGTAAAGATTTTCCTCTGAAAAATAACCAGACATCTCGATCGTTTTCATGAAATATGGTCTTGGACATTTTAGATTATGACTTGGCTTGTAGCATGAGAAATCGACAAGGTAAACATAACGAGGACGAGAAATAAAGTAAAATGTAAATAAGTATACAATAAGGGTTGAGGATATGAGTATAGAAACAAGGTTATATCGAAGACGCTCCAAAAGCAAATAAATGTCTTCAAGTGAAAATTTTGAAAGCTGAACAGCAAGAACGAGTACTAACGGCCTGTTTGGTAGGTGGTAATAAATTATGGTAATAGGAATGAAAAATTAGTGTAATTTGGGTTGAAAAATCTCTTGGCTAGCTTGATTGCCATGTTTGAAAACCTCCAATCATCTCATTTTGTTCATAAAGTTCATTCCAATGCATTACCAATGGGAGAGATGGTATTAGAAGGTAATGCAAATTTGTGAACAAAAAAACTTTTTTGTGATCAAAGTTTCATTAACATGGAAATGACATGAAAGTTTTGATGAAATTTTACACTATAAATCATTCCCATTACCACCATTTAGTACCACTAACCAAACGGGCCGTAAAGGTATAAGAAATAATTATATTGCACGAGCAATAAGGTAATGGTAACCAAGTTTAATGTACTTCATTCTCACCGATTGTTTGAAATCCGGTTTCTTTCTTGAAGACGAATTCAAAGACAACGAGGAAGTGGGATTTTCTTCAGCCATTTTGCTCGTCTTCGTCCTGTGTTGAAGCCACACAATTGTTTCAGATTCAATGCAACGAACTTAAAGTAAAACACATCATCATCTTCATACCCAATATTCCGATCAGGGCATGGTCTGGGTGAGGTAAGGTGACAAACAATCCATACCCGTACAGTACTTCCTTTAAGGGAGGACTAGAGGAAAGTAGTCTATTTTTACCCCAAGAGGAAAGTAAAACACACCATATATGTTCAAATTTAATACTATAGTACTGTCATATTCGATATTTCTTCTATTACATCTATGATTCATACAATTTAACTGCATTTATGAAATTTTCTTGCTTGACAATAAGGATAGTTAAATTCAAGAAAACATAATTATGAGCGGGAAGTAATTATAATTCCACCCTTTAACTTTTTTTATTTTTACTTTCAAAGGCAAAAATTAAAAATCCATCAAAGTTTAAACCTTTAATTATAATGGATGTTGTGCAAATCCTAGCATCAGAAATGCATTGAAAATGTGTTTGTGTTTGTGTAGAATAAGATACCCGAATGGTCTTAGAAATAAGTAACTAACTAATCTCTAATTGGAATGATTTGTAGTCTAGATTTTTGTTGTTAGTATGCCTCGAACTCGGGTTCAAAGGTGTCACGGATCGCGAATGAACTGTTCAAGAACAAAAGTTTCTGTTTTATTCCATACCAAGTCGCGAGGCGCGAGAAGAGGGATCACAAATTGAGCTCCTCTTATTAGTACCAGGGTTGAGATTCACCAATTGAGAGAGTGATCACAATTAGTACTAGGGTTGAGATTCACCAATTGAGAGAGATCACAAGAGAGTCATTTTTCTTTGTGATTTAGAGTTTGATTCATCTAGTAAATCTTTGCGGTTCATAGTAAAATTATTTGATCTCGGTGCCAGTGGACGTAGCTATCATATTGATAGTGAACTTTTCTTATTCTTTGTTTGAATATTCTTTGTTGTTTCATTATTGTTCTACGACTCTGTTTTCGCTGTCGCTTAACAATTTTTAAAAGGTGCATTATGTCAATTAATCATAAAAAGTTTGTTTTCATAATTTTTCTTAACCACCATGTACCCCACTCTAAATTTTAATACATTAAAATGAATTGTACGTAGAATATCAGATGATTGTAGTAGAACGAGAATAATTATTAAAGTTATCAAGAGATCATTTTGATTCCCACCAAAATTACTCTAATTTTTTTGTTAATGTTCCATCCTTTAATATCACCAGTCCTCCATTCAATTGTACCTTCTAAAAAGATAGAAACACTCAACACTCCGTTCTGAATATGTGCTCAACTTATTCAAATGTCATTCTTTTCAATATTATCAATTTTATTAATCAAAATGCAAGGTGATGATTTAGGTATGGTCGAGCTTATACTTCCGAAAATCTTAACATTCAAACGTGGACAAGGCGATATATAAAGACTCGGATGGTGTAGAATTTGAGAATCTCTTTTAAGGCCTTGTACAATTTTAAAAATTATGATATTTTTCTAATAATTTTATTTGTATTTTTAAACATTTAATATACTATAGAGTTTATCATTGACACCTTTTAATTTTTCTGGACTATGTGCGATCAAACATGTCAAATAGCTCACAACCTCCTTTGTAGAAATTAGACAGCTTACCTTGTATCAAAGATGTACATTTTCAGCTAAATGCGCATGCAGATATTAATAAACTTATTAATTAACATGGAAAAATTTTTTTAAAAAAAATGGAAACAAAAATCACATTAAAACTAATGCATAACAAGTTTATCAAACAAAAATAAATGAGGAATGATGAGAAAAGATAAAACCATAAAAAAATGAGTGAAAACCCAAATAAAATAAGAAGGCTTACCTTGTAAAAACACAGAATAGAGAAGCTAAAGATGGAGACACACAGAAAAGAAGTAGATGATGTATATATTTATAGTAAAAGAGGAGAAGAGGGAATCTAAGGGAAAAAGAAAGTGCCTAATTCAAAACAGAACAAATCTTAACAAACATCAACTTTTCATAACAAACAGATTCCAATTTCCAACGCCTTTTCTTGTGTATACTCGCATGCTTCGCCACTGTCCTGTCGCTATCATTTTAGAAACCTACATATTCCTAAACTGCTAATTAGTCCTTAGTCCTTACTCCTTATCATAGTAGCTAACTACTTATAGAATTTGTGATCAGACTCTTTGGGAGGAATGAAAAACGGCGAACCATATTTATAAAGGAGAATGTGGCCAAACAATTCTCGACACAAGAAAGAGACCCGAATAGAGAATCCTGCAACTTGAGAGAGAAGAAGTAAAGATGAACTCATTAGGTTGTATCTTATAACAGAAGCTCAACCATTACCATAAACAATAATATCAATACTCTAAGACACAGATTATGCGCCTAGCAAGCACCAACGAAACTTATCCCTATTCAAGTCTTCAGAGAGGTTTATATTCATGCAATGATTTTATTTCTTCTCACGTTCTTTTAGGTCTTTCTCGACTTTTCTTCACCTCCACTATGATACATACAATCCTTCTCACAAAAGTGTCAATAGCTTTTTTCGCAAATCATCTCAATCTATTTTTTAGTTATGTTTGTAGGTCCTTAGACTGCTAATTAGTGGCCTCATCATATTATCTTCTGGAGTAAAATTGACCGCTTTCCTATAGTATTTCCGGGAGTACGGGTATGAATTGTCTGTCACCTTCCCTCGACTAGACCCTGTTTTCGAGCGGGATATTGGATTGATGATGATGATCATATTATCCATTAACATTGTGCACCTGTTGAACGCCTATATTTTAAAGTGTCTCAACTTTGATATATATCTATATTAGTGTTCTGTTGTTAAAAAATAAAAATATTACCATTGAAATGTGTTAAAATTTAAATTAATTTTTCAACTATATGTATATCATTAAATTTTTAACAATAGTTGTTTATTGAAAAATCGATATTTTGTAATATCTATTTTATTAAAACATAAATTTATTTTAAGCTAAGGCGCATACAATTAATACTCTACACTACAATGCCCTACATATTCTTATACAACTATTAGAACATCATGACAAATTAACAACCTAGAAGCTAAAAGTGAAAATATTACTTAAATACTAAAAACACATTTTGACCCTTAGTTATCATAAATTTTGTTAAATATTTTCTTGTTACGTGATTAGCAAAATGAAAGCACACATTGCTTTAGGGAATTGTGCTGCACTGAATTGTGTTTTCAATTTAATGCAGAATATTATATTTATTATATTGAGTGTTTTCTAAAATAGTTTATTAGGTAATTTCACTTTATTTTGGTGCATAAATTAATTGATGCTAGTATTTGATAAATTCAACTGATTTGTTTTATATATGTTTTTCAATTCAATTGAATTGCGATGTAATTTTTCTATTTCATTTGTATTTTGTATAATTGTTTTATGTTTTTCTAGTTAATTTGAAACCTATATATATAATAAAATTGCTAGAGGTAATATGAAACCTATATATATATATATAATAAAATTGCTAGAGGTATTATAAAACCTATATAAAGTCATCCTCAATGGCTTATTGTGGCCTCATACTTGGTTTATTAAAGTGCATATGTATACTAACAATCATTCTATTGACTATTAGATTATTTATTAGATTAACTAGTTTAGAATGATTGTTACTATACATATTTTTATTAAAAAAATGTTTAATTAGGGCGACGAGCTGGGTATGGAAAATGGTCGTTGCCCCGCACTATATTCTAAAAAGAGACGTAGGAGAAGAGGGGCAACGAGCTGGCTGCGGGAATTTACCGTCGCCATTTTCCCGAAATCCATGGCGATGACTTTTTCGTCGCTTGTCCGTCGCCATTGGCGATAAATAGGTGACCGTTGCTTTTTTTTCGTCGTCATTATAACATTTATTTGTAGCGTTATGAAGCGATCAGATTATGAAGTCGAATAACTAACACTCGATTTATTAGTTATTGATGTGGTAGAGAAAACATCGAGTTAAGTAATTACAAACATCTAGGAGTCTAATATAGACTTGTAGTTATATACCTATAAGCGATATTAAATATTCTGAACTTGTTCTGGTTTAGTGAATGAAACTAATCTAAAAAATTTATTAGACCAAAATAAACGTATAAAAAGTTTTGAGTTATTTAATTACATTGAAACTTTAAACTAGAACTATTAGTGGATTGGTAACATGAAATACTGTATTAGTAATGGATAACAAGATAACTCAAAATTATAATGGATAACAAGATAACTCAAAATTAAAGTGTTGACGAAAACACATAAGTTTTTGTATTGATGCATTTCAACAGGTTTTAAGATATCACGGTTGTCAGAAGGTGTTTATGGGTTTAAAATTGATGTCAATTTCATGAGTTTTCAAACATTCATCATTTGATAACTCAAATTATTGATAAAGTTATTCAAACTTTCATCATTTGATAGCTTAAATTAGATATAAGTATGTTGAAATCATTTATAAACTAAAATTAATCACAAGTTTTTTGGAGTTTCCACTTGTTCGATTACATCAATTTGGTTTGAAATCAGTTGGGGTTTACAACAATTCTCTTAGTAATCAGTTCGAGTTCAGTCAGTTTTAGCTGGATCGAGTTTAATTTTGTGCATGATTGGTCAAATATGAGTCAGTTTTAAAGTAAATTGCTTAACAATATGAAGTGGTTAACAAGACAACATCACAATGAGAACGTAATGGATTTTGTTCTGTTTATGCATACAATGAAGTTCAAAATATATAAATGCTAAGATGACTACCAAACTAAGAAGGAATATTTACAGAATGCAGTATTCCTTTAATGTAGCCTAGGATTGAGCAATCAAACAGCTGTCAAAAGATACAGCACATATTTACTATATTTACATAATATAATTTGCTAATAGCCCCGCTCAAGTTGGAGCATGAAGATTCGAAATGCCCAACTTGGCAAGAAAAAAATGAAATTGTCGACGCCCTAAAGCCTTTGTGAGAATATCAGCGAGTTGGGATGTCGTATGAATGTAAGAAGGAGCAATGGTACCGTGCAGGATCTTATCACGAACAAAATGACAATCAATTTCGATGTGCTTTGTGCGTTCATGAAAAACAGGATTATTAGCAATATGTAAAGCTGCTTGACTATCACAGTGTAAAGTAACAGATTGAGTATGCGGAATGCCGAGACTTTGAAGCAGATATTTTAACCATAAGATCTCAGAAGTAGCAGAAGCCATAGCTCGATATTCTGCTTCAGCAGAGGAACGCGAAACTGTTGCTTGTTTCTTTGTTTTCCAAGAAACGGGAGAATTCCCAAGAAAAACAAAGTAAGCTGTAATGGAACGACGACTTTTTGGACAACTTGCCCAATCCGCATCACAATAGGCCTCTAAAACCAGATTAGAATCAGCACGAAGTAAAATACCTTGTCCAGGATCACTCTTAAGGTAACGTACCACCCGTAATGCAGCATCCCATTGAGATTGAGTTGGGTGTTGCATAAATTGAGATAAAACATGAACAGAATAACAAAGCTCAGGTCGTGTGACTGTGAGATAAATTAGTCGCCCCATTAAGCGCCTATAATTTGCAGGATCGACCATAGGTGGGTCAGAAGCAAGCGCAAGTCTATGATTCTCCTCCATTGGAACACTACTGGGTTTAGAAACAAGCAGGACAGTTTCTGTTAAGATGTCAAGTGCATACTTTCGCTGACAAAGAAAGATCCCCTTTGAGTTACGAGCCACCTCAATGCCAAGAAAATACTTCAATTTACCCAAATCTTTCATATGGAAGCAATCACTGAGGTAAGCCTTAAATTCTACAATAGCATTACTATTATTGCCAGCAATAACAAGATCGTCCACATACACAAGGATATGCAACACAACATCTTTCTTGCGATAGACAAACAAAGAGTGATCACATGGACTCGTTGAAAAACCATATGAACGCAAGGCTGCTGCCAACTTTGCATACCAACAATGAGGAGCCTGGCGCAAACCGTACAGTGATTTGCGTAGGCGACATACCTTCCCAGATAAGCCATTGCTAAAACCTGGGGGTGGACGCATATATACCTCTTCCTCCAAATTGCCATGTAGGAATGCATTGTGTACGTCCATTTGATGTAACTCCCAATTATAGGCAGCAGCAATAGTAAGAAAAACACGTACAGTGACCATTTTCACAGTAGGAGAAAATGTCTCAGAAAAATCGGTGCCCATAATTTGATGAATACCAAAAACAACTAACCTGGCGTTGTATCTTTCAACTGTCCCATCAGATTTTCGTTTAACTCGAAACACCCACATGCATCCAATTGCAGTCTTATCCTTAGGTAAATCCTCAATGGTCCAAGTTTCATTAGCTTCCAAAGCTGCAATCTCTTCTTCCATTGCCTTTTTCCATCGTAGATTATTCATTGCTTCTTTGAAAGATGAAGGCTCCACATCAGTGGAGATAGCTGCAAGAAAGTGTCTATGGGCAATAGAAAAAGCATTAGAATTCACATAATGTGCTATAGGATAAGGGGTACCTGAGGCTAGGACTGGTGTGGGTGAAGCTTTGGAGGAAACGAGTATTAGTAAATTTCTCGCGTTTACCCTGACCATACTCATCATCACCGGACATGTTCATATCACCATCTCCACTTATTGTATTCCCTTCGATCTCAGCAGAACGAAGATTAATTGGATCACCCATACCAATCACAGCTTCATTGAAGTGCTCATCACCTTCTGTGTCATCCAAGCTATGTTGATGTGGTGTTGGCGAAATGTCATTAAGATTGGTGGATGGTGCCTCATGTTGTTGTTCTGTATTGTCAATATTGTCACTATACACAACATCATTCACATCACAAACATCTTCATTATGCAAATTAGTGTCATCATGATACAAAGAATGTAAGCACTTTAACTCTATGGGATTTTCTAAAGGGAAAATATCCTCAAAAAATTTCACATCACGAGACTAGAAATAATCTCCTGTCTCAAGATCAAATAAATGCCAACCCTTCTTTCCAAATGGATACCCAAGAAAGATACATCGACGACTTCGACTATTAAACTTGTCATGACAATTAAGATTCTTTGCGTAACACAAGCACCCAAAACTCTAATAGAGCTAAGATCATGAGCTTTTCCCAAAAGTAATTCATATGGTGTTTTTCCTTTGAGCACACGAGAGGGAGTTCTATTAATCAAATACGCAGCAGTCAATACACATTCACCCTAAAAATCAATTGGTAAACACCCTTGAAAACGCAAAGCTCGAGCAACATTAAGAATGTGCCGGTGTTTACCTTCAACTCTAGCATTTTGCTGGGGTGTGCCAACCATAGAGGTTTGATGAATTATACCATTTTCTCGAAAATAAGTTTTAAGAGCATTAAACTCAGTCCCGTTATCACTTCGTAATACTTTGATTCGTCTCCCAAACTGACGTTCAATCAAAGCAAAGAAGTTTAACATTAAACTGGGTACCTCATCTTTAGTTTTCATTAAATAAACCCACACACTTCTAGAAAAATCATCAACAATTGTTAAAAAATAACGAGAATTACAAGCGCGGTTCTCACGATAACCACCCCAAACATCACAATGTATTAATTCAAATAAGTTATCTGCCTTATTTTCACTTATCGGAAAAACATTACGAGTTTGCTTGGCTCTATGACAAATATCACAAGCTGAAATATTAAAATTGTTTTTATTTTTACGAATATGAGAAAAATGCTCCATAGTCTGTAATGAAGGGTGTCCTAATCTCTTGTGCCATAGTTCAAGAGTTTTTGTGCCAGCCACGACATTAGCAAGAGTTGGTTCTCCCATTGTCATCCAATAAAGCCCGTCCACGAGCTTACCCGCACCAATGTTCTTCCTCGAGGCATGGTCCTGTATAACACATTGAAAGTTAGTGAAAAGTATGCTTAATTGTTGCATAGATAAGAGTTGTGAGACTGATATCAAATTACAATTGAAAGTGGGCACATAAAACACATCCTTCATTACAAGATCATTATTTAATTTCACACTCCCAACTTTGACGGCTTCTAAGTTAGTTCCATTGGGTAAACCAACAGCAATAGGATGGATAAAGCAACAATAATCAAATAAGGTTTCATCACAACAAATGTGAATCGATGCGCCAGTGTCGATAATCCAAGTAATAATACCCTTACCATTCAAGCGAACATGGTTTGTGGTAGCTGATACCTCACCAACAACAACATTTGCCTTGGCCATTTGATTATAATGTGACGATGCTTCTTTTCCACGACCGACACCAGGACCCATACGTTTTTCATCTTTCGGGTATCCATGTTTCTCCCAACAACGATCCTCATGATGCCCAAGCCTGCCACAGTAGGTGCACTTTAAAGGAGAACGTGCAGACCTTCCTGTCTTTGAATTGTGCATTGCATTCCTTTGAACCGCAAATGCCATTGGAGCTACTGCTTCTGTTTTTCGCTTAGTAAGCAATCTAACCTCCTCTTCTTGCACAAGCCGTGAGTATACAGCATGGAGGGATGGTAGAGGCTCAATTCCCAAAATGCTTGACCGAACATTAGCATAATAAGGTTCAAGACCCATTAGAAATTCACATATCTGATCAGTTTTGCGCCGCTTACAAAGTGTTGCATTGAGCCCACACTTGCATCCATTGCACGAGCATGATGGTAAAGCATCATAGTCATTGACTTCATCCCACAACTTCTTCAATCTTCCATAATAATTCATTATGGACTCTTCATTATTTTGGTTACAATTAGCAATATCAGACTTTAACTGGTAAATTTTCACCCCATTCTCAACAGGAAAACTTTGTTGAATGTCTTCCCACAATTCTTTAGCTGTGTCACGATACGAGATAGTAGATCGAACGCTTGGATCGATTGTATTGAAGATCCATGCTACAATCATATAATTGATTGTCCACCAATCATCAAGATCAGAACTATCTTGGGGTTTATCAAGAGTCCCATCAATAAACCCCAATTTTCGTTTTGCGCCTAATGAGACTCGAAACCCTTTTGCCCATTCTTCATAATTTGAACCCTTGAGAACAACATGTGTGATAATTGTTCCAGGCCCATCATCCATAGTCTGCTCTGATACCATAAAGTAAATTGCTTAACAATATGAAGTGGTTAACAAGACAACATCACAATGAGAACGTAATGAATTTTGTTTAGTTTCTGCATACAATGAAGTTCAAAATATATACATGCTAAGATGACTACCAAACTAAGAAGGAATATTTACAGAATGCATTATTACTTTAATGTAGCCTAGGATTGAGCAATCAAAGAGCTGTCAAAAGATACAGCATATCTTTACTATATTTACATAATATAATTTGCTAATAAGTTTAGTCCTATTAGATTCGGGTAATATCAATTAACGGTTATAAATCGGTTATAAAAATCAGACGCGTTTCATGTTTAATTGCTCATTTTTGGTTGCCAATTGGTTTAGGTGCAGCTTCAGTTCAAGTAATAATGGTTCAATAAATCTCAAGAAAAGAACACATTTTTGGGTCAAATAGCTATCGATTTTGAATTGGGTTTTCAAATCAGGTTACAATTCAGTAGCTCTAATGATCAAATATTTCAAAGTTAAACGCAGATAGGAATGCAAATAAATTTCTTTCTAATGGTATGTTTGATAAAGCTCTTATTCAAATGAAAATTCCGCAGGACTATTTAATTTAATTATAATATTATTAATTCTAATTTATTTTTTCTTAAAGTTTCATACAATATACTAATTCATAAGCACTTTGTACCATGTGTCTCTATTATAATTACAAAAATTGCCAAGTGTGTCACACTTACACACTACAACAAATTTAATTTTTTGCGACATTGAATTTAATGGCATTAAAAAAATGCCACTAATTCATATTTTTAATGTAATAATTGTTACTATAGTCTATTGTGGCATTGGTGATTTAGCGACAATTTGTTTGCTCTTTAGTGACATATGTAATTGTTACTATAGTCTATTGTGGCATTTGTGAGAAATGTAACTAGATCCTATGTCGCAAAAAGCTTTTGTGTGATTAATTAATATGCTACTAAAGGGTCTAATAAATGTCACTAAATCCTCTATATATACTATTAACAATTTGAAATAGCGACATTTAAATTAAATGTCGCTAAATATATTCCACTAAAAGCAAATTATGTTGTAGTGATAATGCAATTTTAATGAAAATGCAAATTATCAATTAAATGTTTTATTGACAATTGGTGATTACATAAACTCTACAAATTCATACTAATATTAATATATAATTATTAATCTAACCAATAAATTCATGTAAGACTAATTAATGTAAGGTAATTATTTTTTAACTTTTTACTTCATATTTCCAAATGTAATGCACTATAAAGTGAGAGTTTACAAGAGAAGGTGACAAGTTTGAGAAAGAAAGTAAAGAGTAATAAATTAGCAGTAATTTATGCAATCATATCTTATCTTATCTTGTATATTATTAATTCTCAACAAAAGATACATCAAAAATACTATAGTATGTAATATACAAACAAAGCACACATGTAACAACATTATATGATACGATTGAAGATTTTTCAATTATTACTACTTTGAATTGTTATCAAGAACATACGAGTTCACCAATTTCAGTATACCACCATATGCATAAAAGAGAGTGCGACCTAAGATTCCCTCGGCAATTTCAGTATACCTTTTCCGAGATTTGATTCTAACATCCAATTTAAGAGAAAATATCTAATAATATTATATGTTCTAGTGTATCATTATGGTAACATCATAAACACTTATTATGTGTTATGATTACATATAGTATAACATTGCTAATGCTTAAGCCTTAATTAATAATTATTATTATTGTTTCGGTAAAGAAACGAGGAAGTTCAAAAGACACTTAAAATACCTGGAGATAGGTGTAATCGGGAACGATTGTTAATATGCTTGATCCTTCTGATGGTGAGACCTCAAATCTTACAATACAACGTTAGCCTTGCCTGGGGGTGGTTTCCCGGAAAACCCCTCTGACGCTCAAGTCAGATCAGGAAACCGAAAGTAATGAATAAATAATAATTAATGACAGCAAGATGAACGAATTATAGGATGAGTTCAGATCAATTGAAGGATATTTCGTTAAAGTATCGATTGTAAGTAGTAATAGGAATATAAAGGCTTAGTTTTTTTCAAATGATGTAAGTAACATCTATTTATAATACTCAGGAGGGAGCTATTTCTGGGAGAGTGGAGGTTAACTTAGATGATAGTGGGAGGTTATAGTTGGTTAGTAGTGGGTAGTTATTTTGGGAAGTTATTAGACTAAGGTGGGCGGTTTATGGTTTGATTAAATAAATTACGGGTTTATTATTTGACCCCGTAACATTAGCCCTATGCATGAAGAGTGATAGAGGAGGTACTTTAATGTAGCGAGGTTATCAGTCTTTTTGCGGAAAACAAATATACCTGTGATGCGAACCAATAAAATGTTTGGAAGAAACCATACAATTAGATCTGAATAAAATAAACTTTAAACTCTTGCCTCGATGAGTCCATGCTTGGTTGATGCCCCATGAATACTAAATATGTTTGGCCTTTGGGCCACTTTTGATAATTTGGCATTTGAGTCTAATATGATGATATAGCCCAGCAGTAAATCACCTGGGACTTAGATAAGGAGTCATACTAGATGAATCCTTCGACATCATTGATGAATATTCGGATCGAATATAAGTCCACATTTAATGAATATGGATCGGACATAGGTCCACATTGATGAATATGGATCGGACATAGGTCCGCATTGCTGAATATGGATCGGACATAGGTCCGCATTGATGAATATGGATCAGACATAGGTCCGCATTGATGAATATGGATCGGACATAGGTCTGAATTGCCCAACCATCAATCACCCGGGACTTAGATAAGGAATCAAACTAGGTGAATCCTTCAAAAACATTGATGAATACTTGATCGGACATAGGTCCGCTTGATTAATTAGTGATCGAGTTATCAAGCTTCGTGATACTCGCTATGAATACTTTGACAAATAACACCCAAAATCACTCGTTTTGGGGCTAAATAAGAGTTCGAGTTATCAAACTAGGTGACACTCGCAGGGATCCCACTTTCAAACAAGGTGAAAGTTTGATAATGAAGATGAATACTAATATCGCCCAAAATCAATCATTTTGGGACTTAAATAATAATATGATTTTCAAACTAAGTGAAAGCTTTGATGATTCCATAATATGACAAATAAAGCCCAAGGTTTGCGACTTTAATAATAATGATGACTTTCATACTAGGTGAAAGCTTAAATGATTCCATAATATAATAAATAAAGCCCCCGTTTTGGGACTTTAATAATAATAATGACTTTCATACTAGATGAAAGCTCGGATGACTTCGTAATATGAATAATAACGCCCACGTTTATGTTTTGGGACTTGAATAATAACATGACTTTCAAACTAGGTGAAAGCTCGGATGACTTTATACATTCGTCGTTGAAAACCACGTATAAGTAAGAGTCAATATAATAAGAATAATAATGGTGAAGTATTGAATTCACGTAGATATAATAAATAATTCTTTTAATATATGTCAATATTATACTTGATCAACTTTCATAATTATCCATGAATATAACAAATACGAAACACCCGATATACGTTGATGAATAAAAGAAAGAATAGCCGTATGATGATCATCAGATTAATACAATATATTCTTCTCTTGGCAATATTAGTAAAAGATTGTTCTTTGACGGGTGGATGGTTTGAACCATTGTCAGATCATACCCGGATCCAACCAATACAGTCGTCACTGTAGGTTGTTTTCCAAGAATCCGATATAGATAGTTTGAACCACTATCAGATCATACTCGGATCCAACCAATACATTGAATTGGGCAATATGTGGACTAATTGTTTTGACCAAAACCACTTAATTGTAGGTAGTTTGGAAACGTTCTACGGGTTATCTAATCCTTTAGAATGTACATCAAACCAAACTTCAACAATGAGACTGAATTTTTTAACCAGTTGAAGTTGGTTTGAAAACATTCTAAGGATCTAATAACCCTTTAGAAGATACATCAAAACGAACTCAACATTTAAGGTTACTAGGACCCCACTTATATATCCTTGAATAATGACGAAGACTTGGAATAATTTGGCCCAAAATTCTCAATATTGAGTCGTCAAGCTATGTGATACTTGAATGGATTAGTACTTATTGGAGATAGACATAAGGCATAGATTAACCACCCAAATAATAGGTCTAATACCATATAGAAAGTCACAAATAATTATGTTGATCATAAATAATAACCCCTTATACCATAATTAAAATAATCGATCTTTATGTTGACCGCACGACAACAATATCAAAAACAAATGGTAATTTAAAATAAGCTATTATGGCGATGACACTATTCTGCTAAGTTCAATTAGAGCCCCGTCCTCTACAACCCACTATAGGCTTAAAAAGTCCCCGTTGCAAATCTGAATATTTGGGAAATATAAAGCTGCTAATATTTAGAGTAATTATAGGTTGAAGCAGAATGTTGACAAGTTAAGGATTGTGATAAAATAAACTTTGAGTCTTGTCACAATTTTTTTATTTTCACACACTGAAGTTTTATTTGAGATTTTGATACAACACACAGCCACGTCCTTATTAAAAATCAAAGGCTCACGAAAATGTTTGTATTTTTCTCAAGATATACATGACTTTTATGTTTGTGTCCTCGCAAACGGCGCCAAACTGTTTCGGTAATGAAACGAGGAAGTGTAAAAGACACATAAAATACTTGGAGATAGGTGTAATCGGGAACGATTGTTATATGCTTGATCCTTCCGATGATGAGACCTCAAATCCTGCAATACGACGTTAGCCTTGCCCGGGGTGGTTTCCCGGAAAACCCCTTCGACGCTCAAGTCAGATCAGGAAACCGAAAGTAATGAATATATGATAATTAATGAAAACAAGATGAGCGAATTATAGGATGAACTCAGATCAATTGAAGGATATTTGGTTAAAGTATCGATTGTAAGTAGTAATAGGAATATAAAGACTTAGTTTTTTTCAAATGATGTAATATAATACTCAGGAGGGAGTTATTTCTGGGAGAGTGGAGGTTATCTTAGATAATAGTGGGAGGTTATAGTTTGTTAGTAGTGGTTAGCTAATTTGAAATGTTATTAGACTAAAGTGGGCGATTTATGGTTTGACTAAATAAATTACAGGTTTATTATTTGACCCCGTAACAATTATGCATATCCATTAAGTGGTAAAAGGTTCTATATGAGGACTTTGCTAAATTTTGTCAAATGTCCTACATGTTATGAACCCAAACAATCTGTAAAAAGCAGAAGTGAACCTCAATCGTGCATAACATAGGTATAATTCTAGTTAACAATATTTTTTTTAGTTTTGGATTCGCCCATTGAATGGAAGTCTAATAAACCAGCTAGTACCGTCTCTTTGAGACACATATCTTAAGTGCAGCATGTCCACTTACATCATTTTGAATGCCTACTCACAATATTTAGTCGGCCCAATTAGAGATGATCTCTGAAATTGACCGTCTCTCATTATATTTAATTTAATTGAACTTCCTTCATTCTGAAGACTTAATACTTACGATTATTGACACTTTTAAATTATGTTATAATTTCAATAGGTTCCTAAAAGTTTTACTTGTCACAAATTGCAAATGATTCAAACGCAGCCAAGAAATTAAAACATGAGTTTAGGGTACTCCATAAGGGATACCCTTGATACATCTAAAAATATATCATTTTCTTTGTCTGACATAAACAACATGACATAAGATGAAGATTTGATGACAATACTGGATCAACATAATGAATTGGGAGTTCAACTTGAAGATATTGTACAAAATTGAGCCATAAACAATAAACCAATAACACAAAAAGAGAGAACATAAGAACCTCACTCTCTCTAGTCAGTATAGTTTAGGTAAACAATGAGAGAACCTCGTCTTGCCAGGACTTCTCCACACGAATCGATATCGACTTCAACCTCTATGTCTACACATATTTTCCAAAATTTGTGCCACCGTCTTTCATAGTCGTTCATCGAATTTTCTTTGTAACACTAGTTGTACCACAACCCAAGAATGGGTAGAAACAATATCACATATATAAAACATATGTAAACAAGTTTTAAAATGGAGAAACCAAAGGAACATTGACAGGGAACTTATGGATCTCATCCATCCATGGATTCTTCTCCTTAGCGGGGTTGATAGTTCGTAAGGATTTCCAAACTGCGCTGTTGCACTTGAACCCAGACCCAAACGCAATTTGCCATACTCGGTCTCCATTCCTTATCCTCCCTTTGGCTTCCGAGTAAGCCAATTCGTACCAAAGAGAACTACTAGATGTATTACCAAACCTATATAAAGTCATCCTTGATGGCTCCATGTGCCACTCGCTTAGTTGCAAGTTCTTTTCCAGCTCATCAAGAACCGCTCTGCCTCCTGCATGAATGCAGAAGTGCTCAAACGCTAACTTGAAATCAGGAATGTACGGCTTGATCTTCATCTTAAACAATTTCTTCCCAATCAAAGTAGCCATGAATAGAAACTGCTCGGACATTGGAAGGACAAGAGGTCCTAAAGTCGTTATGTTGGTTTTTAATGCATCACCCGCAACTGCCATCAATTCTTTCGAAAGAGAGACACCGATCTTCCCACTTGGGTCTTCTTGTTGGTAAACACAAGAAAAACACTTGTCGTCCGAACCTTTGTGGGTCCTGACACTATGAACCAATTGATATTTCGACCTTCTCTTAACAGATCCCTTGTTAGAAAGGAGTATAGCAGCTGCACCCATTCTAAATAAACAATTCGGAAGAAGCATCGAACGTTCATTACCAAAGTACCAATTCAAAGTAATATTTTCGGTACTAACAACCAAAGCATAGGAATTCGGGTGAACTTGAAGAAGTTGCTTAGCAAGATCAATCGAAATTACCCCTGCACTACATCCCATCCCACCTAAATTGTAACTCACAATGTTCCCTCGAAGCTTATAATGGTTAACAATCATGGCCGACAGTGAAGGAGTAGGGTTAAACAAGCTACAATTAACAACCAAAATCCCAATGTCCTTAGGTTTCACACCAGTCTTAGCTATAAGCTCATCAATAGCACCAAACATCACCTCCTCAGCTTCTTTACGAGCAAACGCCATAGATGGATTAGGCGGTGAATTATGAAGGGACTCGGGGAGGTAAGTGTCCTCCCCAAGGCCCGATCTCTCAAGAATTTTCCTTTGAAAACCAAGAGTTTGTTCGGAAAACACACCCGTCATCTCAGATTTTTCTATGAAATAAGGTCTAGGACATTTGACCTTATCAT
The DNA here is from genome assembly GCA_019425755.1 of Amaranthus cruentus. Lineage (NCBI taxonomy): Eukaryota > Viridiplantae > Streptophyta > Magnoliopsida > Caryophyllales > Amaranthaceae > Amaranthus > Amaranthus cruentus. Next base: position 6,166,075 of record CM033464.1, read on the forward strand.
TTGGCTTATAGCAAGAATAATCAACAAGGTAAACAGGGCGAGGACGAGTCATAAAGTACAAAGTAGACAAGAATACAATGAGGGTTGAACATATGATGACAGAAATAAGATTATATTGAAGATGTTCCCAAAGTAAATGAATGTCTTGTAATGAAAATGTTGAAAGCTGAGCAGCAACAGATGCTACTAAAGGAATACAAAATAGGTACATTGCATGAGTAATAAGGTAATGGTAACCAAGCTTCACATACTTTAACCTCACTGATTGCTTAAAATCCGGTAGCGTTCTCGAAGGCGAGGCTGATGAAGTGGTTGTTGGTGGTGGGATCAGGGGTGTACTGGGTTTACCCTCAGCCATTTTCCCTTTTTGTTTTGCCCTGTGTAGAAATCACATGAATGATTTAGCTTCAATGTAACATAGGTAAAAGAAATCATAATCTCTATATCTAAATTTGACCATAATTCAAATTTATAACTCAAAAGTAAAACACAATCTTATCGATTCATATAGATTATGAGTAAAATACAAAATAAGAGTGATAGTGAATAGTACCAAAAAAAATGTCCAATTTAGACCGAATAAGGGTAGTATAATTTAGTCAAGTCAGACGTTAAAACACGATCCAAATTCAATTATATGAGTTCCTAAGTACAACTAACATGGTTTAACTTTAAACCCGAAAACATAATTAAAATTTAAACTTTTTCTGAAATTCACGGAGTTTTAATTCCATTATATTAATTATGAACTCCGTTCAAAAATTGAAATTTTTTTTATGTGAAAAATCAATAACAAATAATAAAACGGTCGAAAAATCGACTTTCTCATCTTCCGATCCTCATCATGAAAAAGTCACATCAACCCAATGAAATCATGAAATTAAAATCAAATCTCTTGATTTCATGGACCCAACCTCTAAGAGCATTTCAATTCATCTAAAATAATTAATTGGTATCCGAAGTTAAATTACATTAAAAATCAAACCAAAACAAATCATTCAAGCTGGAATATTATTATGATTACATTATCAAATCATTTTCAGCCCATATAATAATAAATTACACAAATAATTTGTAAAATTAGGAAGCATAAATTAGAGAAGTCCCAGATTTGAAGGCTAACCTGGTAAGATCCCACGAAAGCAGAGTAAAATGGCAGAGTTATGAAAGGGTCCCTCAAAATGAAAGAATCGAGGATAATTTCTGGTTTCCAAAGTCAAAATATAAATTTAAGTTTAAGTTTGAACTTAAACCCACTTCAATAGGAACTACAATTTTAGTATAAATGGAGAGAAGTTAATGGATAGCCACTAAGAAGAACTTGCAAATTGGATTACAAAACAGGTGCGTTCCTTTGAATATTTATTGAGGAGATTATTATCAATGGGTTAAACAAAGTTAATTTGTGTAATAATTAAATGAATCCTACTTGTTTTGTTTTGGTAATGAAACGAGAAAGTGCAAAAGACTCTTAAAATACCTGGAGATATAGTAATCGGGGACGATTGTCAATATGATAAAAGTGATAAATGATCCTTTCGCTAATGAGACCTCAAATCCTGCAATACAACATTAGCTTTGTCCGGGGTGGTTTCCCGGAAAACCCCTACGACGCTCAAGTCAGATCGGGAAACCGAAAATAATGAATGTAAGATAAATAATGAAAACAGCATAACGGATTGTAGGATGAGTTCAGATCATGAAGGATATCTGATTAAAGTATAAATTGTAAGTAGGAGGGCGGTGTATTTTTGGGCGGGTAACGATAGGAATATGAAAACTTAGTCCTCTTCAAATAACGTAAGTAACATCTATTTATAATACTTATGAGGGAGTTATTTATGGGAGATTGGAGTTTCTATTTGATGATAATGGGAGGTTATAGTCGGTTAGTGGGTAGTTATTTTGAAAAGTTATTAGACTAAGGTGGGCGGTTTATGGTTTGACTAAATAAACTACGGGTTTATAATTGACCCCGTAACACTACTATTTCATTTTATATGGGCACAGAAGGTTCCGAGTTCGACCCCAACTGGATGTAGGTATTACATGGGGGTTTCTTGACTGCGCGCGTTTTTTTTACTCTCTTCTTGGGAAGGACGGGTATGATTTGTTCGCATCTTTCAAGAAAAAAGAAAAATCTCCACCCGGACCCTGCCTTATGCAGGATACTAGGAGTGCCCTTTACCTTTACCTTTCAATTTCATTTCAAGTTTAAAATTTTTATTTAAAAAAAATATACAAAGTAATTCGATTTTTTAACTGATTTTCCTAAGTATAAAGGGTGCTTACTAAGAGTGTAACAAGGTAACCTTTTACCCATACAACAAATCGCATAAAAGAATTAAAAAGTAAATATAAAATTAAATTATAAAAATTAAAAATTTGAAATAAAATTAATAAGACAAATAAAGTAAGTTTTTCTTTGATTTGAACTTTTAATTTTTATAATTTTTAATATCTTATTTTATTTATTTTTTTAGCAATTAACCTGCAAAATTGATCACAATTTGGGCAATAATTTTTTTGGGTAAGAACCCTAAATTTGATATTATTCATCGTAAATTGAATTTTGGGATTATGGTAAAAAAAATCAATAAAAGATTGATTTTTTTTAATAATGTCTGATTTATTAATAAAGAGTTATACGACATCTACATCAGAGATACAAATTAGCAAATACATAACAACTGTAAGCAAAAATAATTCAAATTAACAAAACTACCATCGTTGTGTATGAGATCTGACAATTCCGATTATCATCTTCCACATCGTTGTTTGATACAGGCTTCTACGAGGGGTCTTTTGATCTGTTGTAGTCTTGATATAGAATTGAATTTGATATAGTTGATCGTAATTGCAATTTTAGGGTCTCAATTTAATAAGATATTAGTTGACTGAGTAAAATGAGAGAAAGATAAGAGTAGCATTCAATTAGTACAAGTGAGCAACCGACATCTTGCTTATCTTCTAGTAAGATCGGTATGGATGAGTAAATGCTCAAATTGCAAAACATGTTATGTCTCAATTTTGACCTATTGGACAATTAGATGATTTGGATCGTCTTGTGGTTTGCTTCCTCACAATTTAGAGATGGCAAAAAGACGCCTTCTTTATTTATTGAAAAATTTATTCAGAATAATCCAAGCTATTCACAATTTTCCTACAATAATTTCAACTATCGATTAACCTTGAATAATCTCATCTATTGCTTTACTTGACCCGTGATGTTGTTCGTTTACCCACAACCGGTTCTAATAAGGTAAAATTTATTTTTTTCCTTTTTCTTTTTAATTTAACATAAAAGCTTCAACTACTCACCATTTAACTTTTGATATTCTCTCCCTTGTAAACCCATTCAAAGCCATTTTTATTTCTAAAATATATCTTCCATTAGTGCACCGCTTCCTATTACGCATATTGGAATTGTTGATTTGCTCGGTGCAATTATCTCATCTCCATTTTAATGGTAAGTCAAAGCTCTTAATTTCTGCAAACTTTTTAATCGTTCTTATACCCTAAAATAAGCTGATTTTTTTTATTGATTTGTTGTTCATAGGATATTTATTTGATGAAGTTACTGTGAAATGATGGTATGGTGGAGAATTTAAGAAAATAAGGTTGGATTATTGTATGTGTAAAACAATTGGTAGTTTGAACTTAAAGGAATTGTTGAGCAAGATGTGGGTTACAAATCTCGCTTTATCCTATACTATTTGCATCCTACTTCAATGACTTTTGAGGATGGGTTGAGAAAAATGAGAATGAGATTGATGCAAAAAGAAACTAAAAAAAAATGGACCTTAAAGAGGTTACTGCTTCCATCAATGGAGGTTTTGAGCATTCAGGAGACTGAAGAAGGTGGTAGAGGACAAAAGGTCATAAAGTGACCTGCTGAACCGGTAAACACAACGCAAACAACAGCACAAATGAAGTGAAGCAATAAATGGTATTATTCATGGTTAATCGATAGTTGAGATTATTGTAAGAAAATCGTGAATAGGTTGGATTATTCTGGGTAAATTTTCCTATTTTATATCAACATAAAATTCTAATACTTATTATCTATCCACTATTAATGGCGGGTAAAATTTTTATATTCATATTTGTCTATCTTTGCACTCCAAGTTCGTGTTATATACTCCATAAATCTTTACAAATTTAATTGTACATTTAATTTTGTTTAAACCATATAATGTAATCAAATAAAATTAAAATTCTAAAATTTTTATAATTAGATTTTAATAAAGATATATAAATTTGATATTATTAGTACATTGTAGATGTATGGCGGGCAACTATGACGGGTAAGACTTCATATCCACCACCTACCACTACCCATGACGGGTAGGACATTTCAAACTCATACCCATCTAATACCCACCACATTCATACCCATACACTAGTGGAAAAAACAACATAGGCTGCGGTTTTTTTGCCACTATAGGCTGCGGTTTTGACTCGCAGCATTTGTAATAGCAGCAGATGAGAAAATTATTATTGGCTGCGGTCCTAAAAACCGCAGCCTATAGACCATTTTCAGAACAAAAAAAAAGGGATTATTGGTCGCGGTCCACTTAACAACCGCAGCCTTTTAATGGCTTCTTTTTTTTTTGTACAACCTTTCCATGCATCATACTGATAACTGATCTATAGATGACAAAATTCTTCACTTCTTCATTTCTTTAATCGCAAAAGCAGCCCAGAATAGAACAAATTTATCAACAATAAAATAAAATAGCATCCATTGATCTATAATAAAATTTACAACATCCATTGATCTATAATAAAATTTACATCATCCATTTACAATAAAATTTATCAACAAGAACAAATTTAATCTAAAATAGCAACATTTACAATAAAAAAGCAACAAGAACAGAAGGAAAAAAAAGGAAAAAAAGAGGTAAAAAAGAAAGATGGTGTTCTAGTTTTTGTTTGCGGCTTCTTCTTCCCAGTAGCAGCTTCTTCTTCCCATAAATCTAGATCGAAATCTAGATCGAAATCTCTACAAACATAGATCGAAATCTAGATCAAAATTTAAAATTTGTTGAAGACTCAATAGCCGATCTGAGAACAAAAGTAATGATTTGTAAAAACTGAAATTGAATTCATTAATTGAATAAGAATATAAAATATAAACTGTAATACAACCAAAATTAAGGTTTAATTGGAAAAAAGAATTATTCAGGAAGCAGAGTAAAAAAAAATTAATCGAAACATTATAAGAGAATAGAGAGAAAAGGACAAAACCTCGTAGTGTTTAAGCGTCATCGTTGGCAGTCTGAGAATTCGCCATTGAAGAAGCTTCTTCACCTTGTATCGGATTTAAAGCTCTTATGGCTCTCCACATCTCGAACAAACTCTCCATAGCCAAGACCAAGAACTCAGAACAGTGATGGGGAGAGGGAGGAGGCGGAATTTAATTAGGGTTAAGAGGGAGAATTAAGCGCTTAGTGTTTTTCTAACTGTTCAGATCTATATATAAGGGATAAGGGTTAAATTTTTTTTTAATGTTATTGGCTGCGGTCATTGCAAGAACCGCAACCTTTGAGGGTTAAATTTTTTTTTTTTTGATTATTGGCTGCGGTTTTGTCAATGACCGCAGCCTATGTGCTATTTTTTTTCCCTTATTTTTCTTCTATTATCTGCTGCGTTTATTAGGAACCGCAGCCAATAGCTTTTTTTCCACTAGTGATTTCTTTATGCTTTCTTTCATGTTTTCATGTCTTTCTTCCTTCTCATGTTTTGTAGTGTAGATTTAATGCTTTCTATCTTTCTTTCTTTATTGTTTTTAGTTTCACCATGTTAGAGTAGTTGTTTTAGGGTTTTAGGTTAGAGAAACCTTGGGGTTTTGGTCTTGTGTTTAATATTTAGGATTAGGGTTGAGGTTGATGATGATTGCTTGATTGATATTCGTGTCGAATCTTGTCTTGCCACTCCTCGTGAGACATAGGGCGATTATGGGTCGTTCGCATGACTATAGGTCACCAACTTCCCCTCGATGTCTAGAGTGTCTCGATCGATCTTCGTTCGATCTCCCTTGACCTAACCTATCTATATTTCCAATGGACCTACCTAGGGTGGACCTAGCCTAAGCCCGCTTTCTTTCGGTTCTTTATATTTGTCATTAGCATACTTCACCCACCTTTTAACCAACCCTCTATATACCTTTCCCACACCAAACCTTTAGTCTAGCACCCCTTGTCCTTGTGGTTCGACCCCCAACTTACCATTACACTCGTAGTAGTATTTAGGGTGATTACAAATATTGTTTGATTAGCCTAGGTTTTTAGTATATAACGACGCGCTAAAAACTGGTTATCACCCCTATATTGAAGGTGTGGTGTACTCCTGAATCTGCACCCATGTTTACCTGGTAAGCATTGTCTCCTATTTTGCTGATGATTTGATAGGGACCAGCTGCCCTTGGCATTAGTTTATTCAATCTTTTGTTGGGAAATCTCTCTTTCCTGAGGTGAACCCACACTAGATCCCCTACTTGGAATTTCTTGTTGCATTGGAGTCCCTTATCTGCTTTGTTCTTATATCTCAAGTTGGCTTTTTCAATGTTGAGTCTGACTTGCTCATGGATCTTCAATAGAGATTCCGCTTGTGCCTTTGTCTCTTTGTGAGGAGTATCTTTACCTGGCAAATTAATTAAGGAAACAGGTAGTAAAGGATTGACACCAAGAACACACTCAAAAGGAGATATTTTAGTGGATGTGCTAGGACTTCTGTTATAGGCAAACTCAATATGCCAAGGTACCCAGAATTGATCAGTTTTGGGCAGTGTACAAAGAAAAATTCATATCTCCTTCACTACTCCACCAAATCCAGTAATTCCAACGCCAAAAGTTTGCCAACTCAATGCAGAATCTCGTGTAAAAAAAGATTTGAAAAATTCCAACAAATCGTCCTCCAAAACGATCACGTTTAAGACCCTAAATGCAGTCGGTTTCTGACAGCTTCTGTTCTTCTTGTTTATGTCGACCTGGGCTGCTTCTTTTCAACAAAACCAATTGATTTATGCACCCCTTAAGGATTTTAAGGGTCTGATACCAATTGCACCGAATTTTGACCCGAGGATGAGGCCAAATTGGTTGTTTGCGGAATTAAATTAGACCCTCTAAAAACTACAGCAATATGAGTGTTTCTTTAATTGAAAGACTAGAAGTTTTAACTCTCCAAGGCCACCAATTCCCTTATTACAATCAAGGACTACTCTCAATTATAAAAGGTGATAATCTTGCACTACTTTTAATGGCTTCTTTTTTTTTTTTTTTGTACATCCTTTCCATGCATCATACTGATAACTGATCTATAGATGACAAAATTCTTCACTTCTTCACCTTGTATAGGATTTAAAGCTCTTATGGCTCTCCAGATCTCGAACAAACTCTCCATAGCCAAGACCAAGAACTCAGAACAGTAATGGGGAGAGGGAGAGGCGGAATTTAATTAGGGTTAAGAGGGAGAACTAAGGCTTAGTGTTTTTCTAACTGTTCAGATCTATATATAAGGGATAAGGGTTAAATTTTTTTTATTGTTATTGGCTGCGGTCATTGCAAGAACCGCAACCTTTGAGGGTTAAAGTTTTTTTTTTGATTATTGGCTGCGGTTTTGTCAATGACCGCAGCCTATGTGCTATTTTTTTTCCCCTTATTTTTCGTCTATTATCTGCTGCGTTTATTAGGAACCGCAGCCAATAGCTTTTTTTCCACTAGTGATACCAGCCTCAAATGGGGCGGATGCAGTGTGAAACCCGTATAATTTTACTCGCTATCATCCCTTCTCACAATAGTAATGTGAAGTCTATAAATGAGTACCCCTTAATTCATTTGAAATTGTTGCTATGAGTAATATTTCCTCATATAATATAACATTATCAAACGCACCAACTAAACTGATAGGAATATTAATTAGAGATGAACCAAATAGATGTGCCACTAGCTTATATTTGTTCTCACTGTAAAACATGTTTTATATATAGGTTAAATAGACCAAGTAATACAAATGAATATAAAAATCAAATTATCACTTTTACTTTTCTTTTGCTCTCGATGTTTCTTCCTTTATTAATGAAACAACCCAAACCAACATAAACAGTATAATAATACTATTAACAAATATAGCGGAAGACTTACAGTTAGAGGTGTTCATAATAACCCGATCCGAAAATTCCGACCCGAATTATCCGGTACCCGGTTTCTAAAACCGGATAATTTACCCGGTTTTCGCAAATCGGATAATCTGAAAATCGCAAATCGCAAATCGGATAATTTACAATATATATATATATATATATATATATATATATATATGATTTGGATCATGTGAAAACCAATTAAAATGGTGAAACGAGGTCATAAAAGCTCAAATGGGTACATATTTAGTGCACATTCTGCTAAATAATGAGTACATATACGCTTAAAAAGAGTACATATACGCTTAAAAAGAGGTACATAATCAGATGACATTTTTGTAAATAATATGAACTTTTTTCTTAACAAAATATATGTACATGTTATAAGATCATATGTACCCATTTTGCTATAATATGTATACCTCTGTTTGGTTTTCAGTTTTCACCACTTTAATTATTTATATCATATATATTAATATATATATATATATATATATATATATATATATATATATATATTGTAATCATATATATATATATATATATACTATATATATATATATATATATATATATATATATATATATATATATATATATATATATATATATATATATATATATATATATATATATATTTATATATATATATATATATATATATATATATATATATATATATATATATATATATATATATATATATATATATATATATATATATATATATATATATATATATATATATATATATATATATATATATAGCATAATATTTTAAATCACATATCTGCAATATTAACATACATGTTTTTTTTAATTTAAATCACGTATCATGCAATATTAATAAAAGAGCTGAAAAATGACAAATGACAAATTCTTAAAAAAAATTTCAAATGAATTTATTAAATAGGTTAGAATTGATTACATGGCACATTATTATCCTAAATAAACATGATATTTTTCATTAACTTATTAGCTGATTTTTTTAAAATATGCAAGTCAAGCTTTAAAATTCTTCTTAAATTTAAAACCATGATATTTTTCCTTATCTTATTAGCTACTATTTTTTAACATTCAACACCTTTCGCAGATACAAATTAATTAACATGATATTTTTCCTTATCTTATTAGCTACTATTTTTCAAAATATGCAAGTGAAGCTTTAATATTTTTCCATTATTACCTTACCTAATTAGCTACTCTTTTAGTATATTAGTAGAAATATAGATGATAATTTTTTATTGCCTTTTTTTTATTCCTATTCACCATATATTGTCCAATTTTTATAGAATAGAATGATAGTATAAACCAACTGGAATATGAAACGTATATATTATAACATAAAGAATAGAGAATGACATTAATTACCTAATTTAGCTAAATGAATAAATTTTCTAAAAAAACCCATTTGTCATTTTGGAGGGAAAATAATTAACGTGAGAGTGACACGTGTCCTTATTGAATAACGGTTTTAGTATATAGTTCACCATACATTGTCCAATTTTTATAGAATAGAATGATAGTATAAACCAACTGGAATATGAAATGTATATATTATAGCATAAAGAATAGAGAATGAAATTAATTACCTAATTTAGCTAAATGAAGAAATTTTCTAAAAAAATTCATTTGTCATTTTGTAGGGAAAATAATTAACGTGAGAGTGACACGTGTCCTTACTGAATAACGGTTTTAGTATATAGTATAGATAGATATATATACACTTCCTCCGTTGCATGATACTCGCTACATTTCCATTTTGGGAAATTTCATATTACTTGCTACATTTCCTTTTTTAGTAAAAACCAATCATCTAAAGTTATACCTACTCCTATTTTTATCCTACACTATATCTAATTACTCCTATTTTTCTTTTTCATTTTTCAACAAATAATATTAAAAAATTCCAAAAAATCAACTTTTCACCTACTGCTTATCATTGCACAGTAACTTCTTAATCTTTGTACCATGAAATAGTAGCAAGTAAATCAGAACAGAGGAAGTATATATATATATATATATATATATATATATATATAATATATATATATATATATATATATATATATATATATATATATATATATATATATATATATATATATATATATATATATATATATATATATATATATATATATATATATATATATATATATATATATGTATATACCACTTTGAGCAGGAATTTCTAGAATTGAGTGGGAGGGAAACCAGAGGCAGCAACATCAGTGACCAAAAACCACAAATTCTCACATCGTGGAAAGACAAGGTATCGATTCCAACTCCTAAAACTGGGATGAACCTTAAATTTATACCACCTTTGATTGAAAATGGACAACAAATTGTGCATATAGAGAATGTTGTGGACATGATTACTACTTGGGAAAATGCTGTTGTGGTGTATGTTGTAGGTAGTAATGTTTCAATTGATGTGTTTAAAGGGTATATACGAAAACACTGGTTGACTGTGAGCATGCCTAGCATCCATGTTCATGAGGAGGGTTATTTTATTGTGAAATTTAACTCGGAGAATGAATGCAATGAAATTATGAATGGTGGACCTTACTTCCTTAATAGAGCCCCTATGATTGTTAAAAAATGGAATAGGAAGTTTGATTTTAAGGAGGAAATACTAAGGGTCATTCTTGTTTGGGTTAGACTGACTAGCCTTCCGCTTCATCTTTGGGGTCAAGAATCTCTGAGTAGAGTTGTAACTGCTATTGGAGTCCCGGTCTTAGCTGATGAATACACTGCAAAGCAACTTAAAGTTTCATATGCAAGGGTGCTTGTGGAAGTGGACATTACAAAGGAATTTGTAAAAGAAGTCAGAATCCGTGATAATGTTGGGAATGAATTTAGTCAAAAGGCTATACCGGAGTGGAAACCTTTCTTTTGCCGCAAGTGTAACAAAGTAGGACATGAATGCAAAGAAGATCAGGAGACAACAAAGGCCATGAACTTGAGTGAGGGAAATGAGGAGGGGAAATGGAAGCATGATAAGAAGGTGTGGATCCCTGCGTCCTTAGCCAAATTAGTTCAACGGGTTAGCTCGATGGAGGATCTAAAAAACAAGTTGAACCGTGTGGAGAACGAAGGAGAGATCGATAATACCAAAACTGGGCAGAATACAGTGATGGTCAGAACGCCCCCCCCCAGCACCCGATACGGAGCAGCCAGCTCCTGCAAATACATCCGTCGAAATTAGGGGCGAAGAGGGAGGAGATTGGACCCCGGTGACGCACAGGAAAGCTGCTAAAAGGACCCTAAATAGGAGTAGCATCAGTGATGGGCAGACTCACCATGAGATTGGAAATGTAATCGATGAAGAGGATACGCACAACACTCTCACTCAGGAAAGGGACGGGAACCGTATAATTCCCTCCATACAATGATTATTGCAGCGTGAAACGTGAGGGGCATGAATAGCCCCATCAAAGCAAAGGAAGTAAAAAACTTCCTTGCGGAGAATAATATTAATGTAGTCGGGTTGATGGAGACTAAAATTAGGTCCTCTAATGCGCAAAAAATACAAAAGAAATTTGGCAACAAGTGGAGCTGGGGTAATAACTACAGTCATCATGACAAAGGGCGCCTATGGGTTGGCTGGAGACAAGATAGATGCAAACTTGTGGTGTGTGACACTCACCAACAATACATTGTCACCAAAATCACCCCTTTAAATTCAAATGCAGATTTCTTAGTTATCTTCGTATATGGTCTCCACAATGTTAGTTCGAGGAGGGATTTGTGGAAGGAGCTTGAGAAGAGGGATGATAACATTCCATGCTTGTATATTGAGGATTTCAATGCTGTCTACAAGGAAGATCATAGGAAGAACGGTGCCCAAGTTTCCACCTATGAAACCTATGACATGCTGCATTGGCTTGACACCAAGGAGCTTCACCCTATTAATGAGAAAGGGCATAAGTACTCATGGTCGAATAGAGAAGAAGGGGTTAACCGCACACTGACAAAGATTGATCATGCAATTGGGAATCTCCACTGGATGAATAAGTACAGTCATGCGAGTGTCCATTATGCAAACCCTCAAACCTCAGATCGCACCCCTCTCATTTTGAACCTCAGGAATCATCACCAAACGCAATCTAAACCGTTTCGTTTCTTCAACTATCTTTGCGAGCACCAGGATTTCCACAAAACTGTTGAAGAGGCTTGGCAGATAAGGGTAAAGGGAGTAGGGTAACAAAGATTATGGCACAAAATGAGCAACGTAAAAAAAGCCTTGAAAAAGCTTCATATCAAGGAATTCGCAGGGATCAACCAGAAAATCAATGAGTGGGAGGAAAATTTGCGCAACACCCAAGAAAAATTACAAGCTGACCCCATGAACAACCATCTCCACATCCAAGAAAAAGAAGCTACTGCTAATGTGAGAAAATGGAGGAAAATTGAGGACAAGGCTCTCCTGCAGAAAGCGAGAATCAATTGGATGAGAAATGGAGATAAAAACTCCGCATATTTTCATGCTACCATTAAGGAGAAACGGGCCTCTAACACAATTTATGATCTCCAAGATCAAGAGGGCAACTGGCTTCATACTACACAGGGGATACACACAGAAATAACCAAGTTCTTCCAAAGCCTCCAAGGTACAGAAACTCTTAACCTTGAGGTTATTGATAGAACGGTTATGAGAGATGGGCCACAGCAAAAGCCAAATGCTCATCCAAGATGTGAGTGAAGGAGAAATCAAAGAGGCACTGTTTGGGATAAATGACAACAAAGCTCCAGGCATTGATGGTTTTAATGCTTGCTTCTTCAAGAAGACTTGGGATATCATCAAGGAGGATCTTCTGGGCGCCATCAAAGAGTTCTTCACCAATAGTACACTCTTCCACCCTTTTAACTGCACCTCAGTTACTCTCATCCCCAAAGCCAGTAATGCTTGCAAAGTGGGAGACTTCAGGCCTATTGCCTGCTGCACTGTGATTTATAAGGTCATCTCCAGGATCCTCGCAGCAAGGCTCCAGAGAGTGGTGGGAGAGGTTATCAATCAGACTCAGTCAGGGTTCATCCCAGGGAGGCAAATGGCAGATAATATTTTACTTGCAGCTGAACTCATCAAAGGGTATTCTAGAAAGAACAACAGTCCAAGATGTATGATCAAGATGGACCTCCGCAAAGCCTACGACTCGATTAGCTGGGTGTTCCTCTTCTCGGTTATGGAAGAAATGGGTTTCCCTCCTCGGTTCGTTGAATGGATTAAAGCCTGTGTTACTACCGTTTCCTTTTCCATCCTGGTCAATGGCCTCCCGCTCAAGCCTTTTCAGGCAAAGAAAGGTCTTCGACAAGGGGACCCTATTTCCCCATACTTGTTCGCCATTGCTATGGAGTACTTGTCTAGACTTATGCACAAGTAGAGAGATACTCCGGGTTTTCATTTCCACCCTAGATGCAGGATAATCAACATTACACACCTCCTGTTTGCAGATGACCTCCTTATGTTCTGCAGGGCAGATATCCCCTCCGCTCATGTTTTGATGCAAACCTTCAGGCGTTTCTCTAACGCCTCCGGTCTTGAGGCAAACACCAGTAAGAGTAATGTCTACATCTCAGGGGTTGATAACCAGAGTAGGGGTCGGCTGATGCGGTTCCTTAACATGGAACAAGGTGCCTTCCCTTTCCGGTACTTAGGCGTCCCTCTTCATTCCAAAAAGCTGAACTTGAGAGATTGTAGGCCGCTGGTGGACAAGATAGCTGGCCGGATTGGGTTCTGGTCCTCTCGTCTGTTGTCTTATGCAGGTAGGATCCAGCTTGTGCGCAGTGTTATTGGTGGAATGAAAACTTTTTGGGCGCAGATCTTCTGTCTCCCGAAAAAGCTCATCAAAATGGTAGAGGATATTTGTAGGTCCTTCATTTGGACTGGGAAAGAGGGTCTCTCCAGGAAAGCCGCTGTCTCTTGAAATCAAATGGTATTACCATTCTCTAATGGTGGGCTGAATCTGAGGAACATGTTCCTTTGGAACAAAGCAGCAATCCTTAAGCACCTGTGGAATCTTGCTAGTAAGAAGGAGAATCTGTGGGTTAAATGGGTTCATAGCTATTATATGAAAACGCAGGAAATCCATTATGTGACTCCTTCTATTCACGCCTCATGGACCTTCAAGAAGATAATTAAGCATAGAGAGCTCGTGCAAAAATATGGAGGGTGGGAGAACATCACGAAGGGGGGCGAGTTCAACATTGGTAGAGTGTATGATATTCTTATTGCAGAAGCTCCAAAGGTTGCATGGGGCAACATCATGATCAAGAACGTGGCAAGCCCTAGTGCCAGATTCATCACTTGGCTAGCAATTCAAAACAAGTTGGCCACGAAGGACAGAATTGGGAAATGGGTGGACCTAGCAGATGATAGATGTCTTCTTTGCAATGGTATGACAGACTCTGTTCAACACATTTTCTTTGAGTGTTCGAATGCTCAGGAGATCAGGTCCTGCATCTTTAGCTTCCTTCCCCGAAGGCTGGACGAACCCAACTTCCATGCTGAAATCATTGAGATGAGCAAAATCAACAACAAGAAGACGGACCGGGCAAAGCTGATTGCAGGCCTTTGGACGGAAATGATTTACACCATCTGGATGCAGCGGAAAAAAAAAGTGTTTGACAACCATACTATTAGTAGGAAAGAGGTTGTAGATAGTATTCTCTTTAGAATTGCAGGGCGTGTTAACAGTAGAATGGTTGATATGTTTGTAACTAGGTAGCTAGTTAGGGCTTTGTTTTTGGGCTCTCGCTCTCTGTTTTTGTTTGAGCGTGGGTGTTTTTGGAGTGTCCGGCTGGAGTTAATTTCCTGCCCGACTTTGTATATCTGTTTTCCCTTTAGTATATAATACAAATCATTTGACAAAAAAAAAAAAATATATATATATATATATATATATATATACACACATATATAT